>VMDO01041616.1:0-11063 GCA_007922755.1 Pedetes capensis
AATGCAAAAAGCGAGGGGAGAAAAGGAGAGGAAAGTGAAATGGGCTCAAGCATGGTGGTGCTAACTGGAGCCTGATGGGGGTTCCCTTAAGGGTTATGTTGTCACATATCAAAGCACTCCTTCACTTGTTTGGTAGCTATGTGTGCTGCTCACTCTTGACCCCTTTCCCACACTCCCCCAGTCCAGCCAGCACATCAAATCAGCTCCAGTTTCAAAGCTTGTCTAGGATCCTCCTCTAGTCCATGCCACCACCATCTCCTCTCTCGTATGGTCTCCCCACTCCTGCCCTCGTCCCCCCACCTCCCAAGGAAGCCCCGTACAGTGGCAGCGGTGATTCTTTTAAAATGTACATTGGAGCACCAGTCCCTTCCTAGGTCTTCATTTCACTCACATCCAATCTCAAAGTCCCCAGCGTGGCATGGTGGTATACACCTGGAATCCCAGCCACTCGGGGGGTAGAACCAGGAGGATTTTGAGTTCAAGGCCAGAGGCAGCCTGTGTAATTTAGGAAGACCCTGTCTCAAAATAAAACAATAAAAAGAGAAAAAAATTTAAAAGTGGGCTTGAGATCCAGCCCAGTGTTAGAGCACTTGCAAAGTATCTGTGAAGCCCTGGGTTCAACCCCCAAGTATTGCAAACAACAACAACAATAACAAAAGACTCAATTGTCCTTACTATGGCAAGAAATAGGAAGGCTTCCTCTCTTCCCTTGGCTGGGTTAAATCCATTTGTTCTATGCACATCCAAAGTTCCTATTCACAATTCCCACCCCACCTACTGCTTCCTTCCTACAGATACAGAGAAAAAGAGAGAGGACATTTCTTATCACACATCTAGCACAGTGTCTGATACAGAATAGGTGCTTGACAAGTGCTTGTTCAATGGAAAGGATTTCCTACTGTATCTCTAAACAATATCAGAAATAATACACGTATCCTGGATTTGTCTGGAGGAGTTGAATGACAAAGAAACTACACCAGGGATTAATCCATTCATCAGTCCATTTCTTACTTATTAATATGAGCTGTCTCAGTTTTATTGGTGAAATATTACTCTAAAGGCAATAACTTTATTAACTTTGTTGTCCAAGATGCACAGATTTGATTTGTTTTTATATTCCAACTGCATCAATAATTTGTACTTAGAAGTGTGATGCGAGTGATGACTTAGAACAGAATATAAATGGTACAGAGACCCCAAACTGTTCAGGAATCACCTTGTTTTTCCTTGCTTATGTCTTTGCATGAACAATGGTATTCTTAATAAATCCGATAGGGTAATACTCTAGGCCCGTGTTTACTATTTCCACATAGTTGTTGATAAACCTTGTGAAATAAATTGGGAAGAAGGGAAGCAAGCAGCAGGTCTGTGATCCACTCCCAGACTTGGGTGTGGGGAGAAAGAATGGCTTTGGCAAAGAAAGCAGGTGATAGGCGACAGGCCAGAGCATCTTCTAAGCATGTTACAGACAGTCCTCCTTGCAATCAACAGAATGATATTTGCTAGAAAGTGAGTCATTCATTATCTACAGCATGCTTTTTATCAGAATATTCCTGATATCTAGGGTCTTCTATGGAAAATACCACCCAAGTTACATATTTATCCAGATATGAAATGGGAGCTACTTAATGAGCAAAACGACTCTCTACTGCTGCCGTAACCAAATTTCCTCAAATTTTGCAGCTTAAAACAGAACAAATGTATCTTCTGACAGTTCTCTCTTCTTATAGGTAGAAAGTCTAGAGTGAGTCTCCAGGGGTAATGCCAAGGGGTCAGCTGGTGTGTGTTCATTTTTTGGAGACTCCAGGGTAAATCCATCTCCGTGCTTATTTGGCTTGTTGGCAGTATTCATTCCTTGTACTTGTAGGACTGAGATCCCTGTCTCCTCCTGGCTCTCAGCTGAGGACCTTTCCCAGCTTCTATAGCCTGTGTGCCTTAGCTTGTAGCCTGCTTTCTCTGTCTTCAAAGCCAGTATGGGCACATTGAATCCTGTAGGCTTGTGATCTCTGACTCCAGCCAGGAGAAAGTTCTCTGCTCTTCAGGACCAATGTGATAAGATCAGGGCAGCGAGGACAGCTGACTCATACAAGGCCCATGCTGATAATATGCAACAATCTCCCTGTGTCCACTACCTTAACCTCAGTCTGCAAAATTACTTTGCCAGGTAAGGTACCATATTTTTTTGATGGTGGGGATTAGGTATAACAACTTTGAGGGTCGTTTTTCTGCCAGCTGCAGGCTCCCATTTTGTAAGTGATATGAATACACACAATTCTTTGAGGGCACATGTTAAACTGGGTCAGTGTCTGTCCTGATACAGCAGGGAAGACCAACAAGCTTTCCTGGAAGTAGGTCTCTGGTTTCTGTGAGTCTGACTCAACATTCTGAAACTTTATTCTCATTATTATTATTATTATTATTATTATTATTATTATTATTATTATTATTATTATTCAGTACTTGGGGGCCTCATGCTAGGCAAGTGCTCTACCACTGAGCTGCACCCCCAATCTCCTTTTATTTTTTTGAGATAGGGTCTTGTCGTCTCTGGCCTTGAATTTGTAATCCTCCTGCCTCAGCCTCCCCAGTAACTGGGATTACAGGTGTGAACCACAGCACTCAACTTTAAAACCTTGTTATAATTATTATTTTTGCAAACCACATGCTGAGGTTTTTGAACATTATGTTGTTGTTAGTCACTCCAGAATTGGTGTCTGACTCATAGTGACCCTGCATACAAAAGGTGAAGCACTATAGTTAGTGCTTCTCTCCTATCCATAGGGTTTTCAATGGCCAATTGATTTTTGGGAGTGGGTTGCTGGGTCTGTCTCCCAAGCCTACAGCACCTGATGTTCCCAGGCCGTCTCCCATGCAAGTACTAACCAGGCCCGACCCTACTTAGCTTCTGAGATCTGACAGGATCAGATGCCACTGTGGTATGGCTGCAGCCCCAAATATTATGTTGTTGTTGTTGTTGTTAGGTGTCATTGAGTTGTGTCAGACTCATAGCGACCCTTATAGGGTTTTCAATAGCTGATTGTTTTGGGATTGTTTGGGAGTGGATTGCCACGACTTTCTCTCATTCGAACATTACATGTACTAATAAAGTTCAAACTTGCTTGTAAGTCTAAAAATGACTCTCCAGAATAAAGTATTGGAGGGACAACCTTATCTATATTTGCTAAGAATTCCAGTTCCTAGCGTGATGCCAAACTTACATAGGAAGAAAGGGAAAGAGAGCCTATTCATTTCTTGCTACAAAAGTATTCCTGCCACTGGGATATGCAATGAAAAGAAGGATCTGGAAATACAGTCTGCCAAAATCTTATGCAGTATATAGGAAAATTCACCTGTACACAGTGTCAGAGAGAACATTCACATAGATTTAAACTGATGCATATTGAATTTCCAGAAGGAAGAAACAAACAAATAAAACAACAATGATGATGACAACAACAAAAACTCTCCAAGATGAAAGACACCCGCATATGCACGCACACACACACACTTTTTTTTTGGCAGCACACACAGAGAACCATTAACTGGTTTACCTCTACGTTAAGAGGATGGGGGAAGGAATTGATTCCTTCGGTATTGTTTGATTGCTTTTAAACTGCATACATGCAAGACTGTTATTTTTTCACTTGGTAAAGTGTTAGTGGATACAATAATAGAAAAGGTCATAGCAACTAATGATAATTGCATGCTAATAGGATTGACTTCACCTCTTTTCTAAGTGTTCAGAGTTCCCACTTGAGGGTTCTCAGTGAATAAAAATGTGAAAGCTAGAAGTTAGAGGATCTAGCCTTTGGAAGGCAACTTCAGTAAAAATATCCTTTAGGGATGTTTGATTATTCTCACAGTACTTGTAGGTTGTCTTTGAACTTGTTGTGTTTGAATATTCAAGAAAGCAAGCTGTAGGAAGAATGGGCAGCCATGCAAGCTGATAAAATGAAGAGAAATTTGAATTAGGAGTAAGAGAAAGCAAATACTGTATATTTGTGAATCTAACCCACACCATTTAACAATTTTAGAGAGCCACGAAATCATATGCATACTAGAAACATATGTGGGTTGGATTCACAATTGAGAGCTGGGTTGCTTCGAGAATATACAGTAGGTACTGTAGGCCAGTTGTGTCTACACTTAAGAGCCCAAGCGGCAGTAGGTGGACCTCAATGATTCCACATTTCCATCTACAGCCAATTTTGGTCTGAATGAATACGCATAGCCACTTGTGATTGATTTATTTGGCTGTCAAATAGAAGACAATTTGGTAAAATGCAAAGGAGAGAGAAGAACTAAGAAATGCCAGTATAAATGTACTCTAGTTACAGAAAGGAAATAAAATTGGAAGCTAGTAATAGGTTGGGAGAAGGGCCTGGCAATCCACTCCCAAGGCAATCCCGAAACAGTCAGCCATTGAAAACCCTATGAGGGTTGCTATGAGTCGGATACCGACTCGAGGGTACCTAACAATAACAACAACAACAACAACAACAAGTAATAGGTTACTCTCTGGCTCTTTGCTCCTTCTTTAGCCCTATTCCATCTGCAAGTTAGAAGCAGACCAGGTAACAATCTTCTCTCAAGCTTGATACAGGAATTCCATGGAAAAAAGTCTGCATTTGAATGGGCATTCCTGAACAGCCAAGAAACAGTCTGAACAGCTAGAGGAACACACCAGGAATCCATCCACAGCCTACCTTAGCAGGTCCTGAGCTTGTATAGAAAGTGTTTATGGATATTACCTCTCACTCATAAAGAATGGATGTGTTTTGTACTGCACACAGCAGCCTGGGGTAGTGAGAAAGCTTTTGTACCAAATTTCAACTCTTATTATCTGCCTGGCCTTGGGAAACATGCTCAACTTTGCTGATCCCGTTTGTGAGTCTATAAAGTAGGTTATTGTTTTGGGAGGATTAGCTGAGGCAATCTAACACAGAGATGTAGAGTCAACTCCCTCTTCTCTCCCCCTTGACTGAGGCTTACTCAGGCACGCATATTGTCATGTGTATTATCATTTAGCCTCAATTATTTATTCCAGGGCTCAATAAATAAACACTTTCCTTCTGGTAAATTCGGGATTAACTGAAAAATAAGAAAAAAAAAAACAGATGGAAACTAAACAGTGTGTTTACTACTAAGAATGCTGAGGGTGCTAATAAACTCATTAATTATCACAAATAATATATACATTTTAAAAGCATGGTAAAATAAATATGAAATTACCAGTTTTAAATGTATAGTTCAGTAGTGTTAATTACATTCACGTTGTTGTGCTAAATAACATTTTAAAGCGATAAGTTTTCATTGGAAGCAATTTTAAAAAATCATAATGCACACATTATCAAAACTATGAGTAAAGGTGAGATCTGCTTTGCTCAGCTCCTCCCTGCTCACCTCAGCCTTGTGCCAGCCCTGTAGGACTGGTGCCTCCTTATTTACAGATGAGGAAACAGATTTGGAGAGGTTGTCTCAGTGACCCAAGATCACACAGTGGGTGCTCAGTCAGATCTGGACTCCAATGCCTGCTCCTCTGGATTTTGTACTTCCGAAGACATTTTGCAGCGATGCCACGCTGATCCCAAATATCTTGAGTCTGACTGAAGCTCGGACTGCAACTTCTAGGACACAGTCCAGGATCAGCAAAGGGGCCAGTGCTGTCCTGGGTCCCACCTGCCCTTGTCCCCCTCCACAATCCTTTCCTTTTGTCCCTCCTCATTGCTCCGATCCACTTCCCACCCTATGGGCATGGCTGTATTTGCATGGCACAAGTGGCATGTTGTCTCTTCCTGCCGACCGACTTTCCACGGTGCTACGTAGTCTACAAAAATAAAATGACTTCCTCCAAATAACCCTCCTTTCTGACACTCCTAAGAGTTGGCTCCTGGTAGACTTTCCCCTTCTTAGGCCCCTCTCTGGCTAGCCACACTGAGCCACATGCCCACTGACAAACACGCACTGTGTTCCTAGTGCCCCAGGATCCTCTGGTCCTTTAACCTTTGGCTCCTCCCCCCTTAGCCTGCACACACTTCCTCAGCCCCAGGACATCCCCTGGGCATCCTCCTAGCATTGTTAAAGGGAACCCATGGCTCTCTGACCCAAGCACCTTCCAATGGTGCTGCATGGGTTTTTTCTTAGCACTAAGCACACCCATTAAGCACAATAGAGGGTCAGGTGTCCCTCTATTCTTTTAGACCACATGTGTCACCTCTAATTCATCGTTGTCCCTAAGGAACCTAGCAAAGTCCTGGCCACTCAATACATGTTTGTGTGGAATAAGAGATGCCCTTCATTTAGCTAATCTGTTGATGCAGCATTTGGCCAGAGAGAAGACCATTCAACAGATGGAAGAGAAATGTGAATTAGGAGTAAGAGAAAGCAAATACTGCGTATTTGTGACTCTAACCCACACCATTTAACAATTTTAGAGAGCCACAAAATCACATGCTGATTAGAAACACATGTGGGTTGGATTCACAATTGAGAGCTGGGTTGATTTGAGAACATACAGTAGGTACTGTAGGCCAGTTCTGTCTACACTTAAGAGCCCGAGAGGCAGTGGATGGCCCTCAAAGGTTCCACATTTCCATCTGTGGCCAATTTTTGTCTGAATGAACATTGCTGGTCTAATTCTTTCAGGGTGCTGGGCTTTAGCTCAGTTGGTAGAGCGCCGCTCTTCAGTTTTTGAGGTCCTGAGTTCGATTCCCAGCACCACAAAAGTGAGAGAAGGACGAGGCAATCCCAGAGGAATCAGTCATTGAAAACCCTAAGAGGGTTGCTATGAGTTGGACACAACTCGACTGGCACCCAACAACAACAACAACAATTCTTTCAGGGAGGGGCACCAGCCTGAATTGAAGGTGTGGGCATCGCAAGCAAAGCTTTCTGTCCAGACTCTGGAATCTTGCTTTGTAGCTTTCTCCCACGAACTCCAAGACAAATTGCGAGACGTATGAGTTTCTTTTTATTTAAAGTTGGAGAAAGACATAACATACTATTTGTAAAGTCCTCCTGAGGATTAAGTGATGATCAGAGGTATTCAAGTGGCTTTTTTTTCCCCATAAAGCACTACTGTGATATAATTTATCGATTTTTAAGCTGTGGTGGTAAAACGATAGTCCCATGGCTTCCTTCAGGGGAGGTAGATGAAGATTTTGGGACCATAAGAAGTAAAGGTAACATGAGCAGACTGAGAGGACAACACACGTTGAACAGGGTGAAGACTGTCTAAGAGAAAAGACCTTCTGCTTTATGATAAAACTAACTGGCATGGTGGTTTCACTTTGCAGAACTCTCATGAACACCCACCCCAGAAACCAAGCAGGCATGGGGCTCTAACCAAGAGACAAATGTCATGTGGGAACCAGAGGTCATGCAAGGAAAGCTCCCTGTGTATCTGACTATAGACCAGGGGAGTTGCAAGGTTCCTTGCTTTTGTGCTAAGAAGCATAGGGCATTTCTTAGGCAACCAGCATAGCGCCAAGAGAATGGACACTTAGGAATTGGGTCACTCACTCATTCAGTTATGAGCCAATCATCCCACACCTACCAGGTTCCAGATGGGGTTCTAGGGAAAGGAAGTCGACAATAAGAGCCTTAGGAATTTGAGAACGTGGTTTGTGGAGCAACTGGGATTCAGCACAGGGCACACAGGCAAGGGCTGCATTCCCAAGTGTGAGAGAGATGGGATCAAAAGCCCAGGATGTGCACCTGGCACGATGGCACACACCTGTAATCCCAGCGGCTCAGGAGGTAGAGGCAGGAGGATCGCAAGTTCGAGACCAGAGGCAGTCTACATAACTTAGTGAGACCCTGTCCCAAGAAGTAAAAAAATGGGCTGGGGCGCAGCTCAGTGGTCCAGCCCTTGCAAAGCACACAGGTGCGGGGCCCTGGGTTCAACCCCCAGTACCACAGAACAAAAACAAAAACAGCCCAGGATGCTTTGAAAAGGCATCAGGGAGCCCTAATTTATAGGGGAGGGGATCTCAATGAAGGTGTCTTTGAATAGGAGGCATTTAGGCTACATATAAAGGTAGAGAGGTGGCCAGGCATGGTGGCGCACACTTGTAATCCCAGTGACTCAGGAGGCAGAGGCAGGAGGATCACAAGTTTGATGCCAGAGGCAGCCTGTGTAACTTAGCAAGACCTTGTCTCAAAATGAAAAGCAAAAAATGGGCTGAGGTGTAGTTCAGTGGTAAAGTGTTTGCAAAGCTTGTGTGAGGCACTGGGTACAACTCCTTGTTGTTGTTGTTAGGTGCTGACCCTCAAAGGGTTTTCAATGGCTGAGTGCTTCGGGATTGCCTTGGGAGTGGATTGCCAGGCCCTTCTCCCATTTTTGCGATGCTGGGAATTGAACTCGGGGCCTCAGAGACTGTAGCACAGCGCTCTACCCACTGAGCTAAATCCCAGCCCACAACTCCTTAGTACTGGAAAAAAAAATAAATGAAAGTAAAGAGGTGAGAACAAAGTCCTCTGCATGGTGGGAGTCATGTGTAAAGGTCCTGAGGTAGAAAATATCTCACTGTACAGAGCAGGGGCAACAAACTAAGCCACTATTGCAACATAGTGAAGGAGGGGCAGAGAATCGGGCCAACTTTGACCACAAAACTAGAGAAAGTCCTTCTTCTAGGGACTTAGGGAGAGTGATATAAAGACAAACAGTTGTGATAATCTATTAGTTGCAGAGGAAAAAACATTCTTTGGAGTGAAGGAATAAATGAAAGGGAAGATATTGCATGTAAAAGAAGATGCTGAACCCCAAAACATGATGGATGTAGACAAGCCTAAGAATGGTGCAGAAATGGAGTAAGGTACTGAAGCGTGCTGTAACATGGAGTAACCCTGAATGTGTCACGCTAGGTGGAAGTGGACAGGCAAAGACCGTGCGTTATGTGATTCTGCTGATAGGAAGTGGGCACAAGAAGGAAGTTCACAGTGACACAGCACAGACAGGAAATTGCCAGGGTCTGGGGAGGGGGAATGGGAGGCATCTACTTAAGAAGTATGGGCCTTCCTTTTGGGGTGACGAGTATATTTTGGGATTAAGTAGAGGTGGATTGCGCTACCTTTCGAATGCAGTAAATCCCATCGAGTTGTTCACTTTGAAACAATTAGTTTTACGTTATCTGAGTTTCACCTGAATTTTATTTTTTAAGGAAGAATCCAAACCGAAGTGAAGGAAATGCTTAGGACGCAGAGGATCACCACAGAACCAGACTAGAAGCTGCTTCTTGGGTCGAGGGTCTCATTTTACTGCTGGTCAGATTCACTCTGGGACCAGACTGGTCTCTGTGGCCTGTGGCTTCTCCTGAATTAAAGAGTTCGTGGCTCCGTAAGCTTCTAAAAAGGGGAAGAATCCTGTGAGGTGAGAAGTCAGGGGACTTTTCTGCAACAGCATCCCTGTCCCAAGTGGGTGCTTTGGCACTGCCATTCTGACCTGCTGTCCCTTTGGGGACTGTGTGGGAGAGGCTCAGAGAAGCTGTGTCCCAAAGGCCTCCCTCTGAGACCATAGGGCATGCTGGCTGGCTGGGTGCTGGAGAGGAAATGAGCGGGTCATCTGCCTGCATCTCTCTTCAGGTAGGAATGTTGTTGTTAGGTGCTGTCGAGTCAGTGTCCGACTCATAGAGACCCTATGTACAGCAAGGGAAACACTATTGCCAGTGCTTCTCTGCTATTCATAGAGTTCAATAGAGATTGATTTTTGGGAATGGGTTGTCAGGTCCTTCTTCCAAGCCTACAGCACCTGGTGTTCCCACGTGGTCTCCCATCCAAGTACTAACCAGGCCCGACCCTGCTTAGCTTCTGAGATCTGTCAGGATTGGATGCCACAGTGCTACGGCTGCAGGCTCAGGTAGGAATAGGCCCCTGGAAATCCTAACTCCCTCATCATTTCCTCCGTAACCCGTTACTGCAGGTGTGGTTGAGGCCATTCTGCCCCACCTGTTTGGGAAGTGCTTTCCTATTAGTCTATTTCAGCTGCTTAGGAGTGGCAGGGGTCAAGGACAAATGACTTTTAGTCAGTCTGCTAGCCAGGATGACCGCATTGCCTGGAAAGGAGAAATAAGCGAAGTTGCTTCGTGTTCTAGAAAGAATCTTGTTGTTGTTGTTGTTAGGTGCCCTCGAGTCGGTATCCGACTCATAGCGACCCTCTGTACAACAGGGGAAACACTATTGTCAGTGCTTCTCTGCTGTTCATAGGGTTTTCAATGGCAGATTGATTTTTGGGAGGGGGTTGCCAGGTCCTTCTCCCAAGCCTACAGCTTCTGGTGTTCCCAGGCAGTCTCCCATCCAGGTAGTAACCAGACCTGACCCTGCTTAGCTTCCGAGATCTGACAGGATCGGATGCCACAGGGCTACGGCTGCAGGCAGAAAGAATCTTAACAGCGCTCGTTTCCTACACACTAAGGAGAAAGACTGCCCTTCAGGCTCCGCCAGACTCTGAACAAAAGACAGAAGCCAGTGTCATCCAAGCCTTTGAGTACTCAGGGGACCGGGCCACATGCCCCGCCTCCTGGTAGGCCTTGAAAGGACAAGATGCTTTTTCTTGCTTGAAATAATTACCTTTCACAGTCGGCTCCATTTGCTCCCACCACCTGACCCATACCCGTAAGGAACAGAGAGCGACAAGAGCATTTAGCACCGGTCCTGGTGACAGCGCTTGCATTTGGTAAGACCCTTGCTTATTTATATAAATTAGCCTCTAATTAGCAATTACACTGCTGGTCCAAAATAAGGGCAGACGCAATGCAACCCTGGGAAGAACATTGGTCTGGACATGGAAGTCCAGGTAGGACTATTATGGAGAATTATGGGGGATGATTAATCAGCCTGCCTCTTCCCGGCTATTGCTATTCTGACATAACATCTTCACGCTAACACAGCTACTTGCTGGTAATAAGTTACCTTAAGAGAAATGTAATTAGTGCTCAGAATGCATTAGCTCCAGTCAGCGCATCAATTGCACATCCTCCTTGCTGGTGTGGATCTTGTTCATGGGGGTGATGATGGATTTCTACCTCTATGGAACAATGAGGAAAAATAAAGGACCTGGGGTTCAC
>VMDO01041617.1:0-11039 GCA_007922755.1 Pedetes capensis
GACAGGCCAAAGAAGCAACTGTGTGAGTAACCCACGCGCTCAGCGCTGCACCAAGGCTTTCCTGAGTGTCGTCTCAAGCGGCCTTCCGCACAGCCCCGTGCAGGTGTTATTGCTCTCTCCCTGTGCAGTCAGCAATGTGGGCTCAGAGTTCACATGAGAAATGGCAGAACCACCGTCCCACCTCAGACCTCCGATTCCGAGGCGCAGGCCCATCTAGTTCCTGCAGCTCTGGCTTCCACAGCAAAGCCAGCCACAGGCTGGTGGCCAGGCTGCACTTTCTCCAAGGGTGCTTCCCGCAAGGGTGTGTGTGAGTCAGACTCACGAGAAGATGTGTGTCATATTACCTTGAATTTTTCTTCCTTTTCCAAACAAGAGCACCTGGGGTACACTATGTGTGGTATATCTAGAGGATGCATGAAAAGTTTCCCTTTGTACTCCTTGCACTTTTTCACATTAATTACTGGTTCCACTGGGAGAAGGACCTGGCAACCCACTCCCAAAAATCAAGCTGCCATCCACTGACAATAGTGTTTCGCCTGTTGTGCGCAGGGTCGCTATGAGTCGGACACTGACTCGACACACCTAATAAATAATATAATAACTGGCTCCATTGCTTTAAATTTAGAGGAACTGTAACTGACTAGGTGGGTAAAGGTTAAAGGAAAAAACACTGTGGCGGGGGGCATAGCTTGGTGGTAGAGCACATAGTAAGCAGAAGGACCTAGGTTCTATCCTCAGCACACACACACACACACACACACACACACACACACACACACACACAAAGAAAGAAAGAAAAAGAAAAAAGTTGATCATATTATTTGAAGGCGTAATTAATATACTATTTAAAGATGAGGTTGTCTGATGTAGTGGTACCTGCCTGTAATCCCAACACAAAGGAGGCTGAGGCAGGAGGATCATGAGTTTGAGGCCAGCCTGGGCTATACAGTGAGACCCCGTCACACAAAAAAATTAATTAATTAAAATTTAAATATTTTAAGATCCCCAACTTAAAGAAATCTATATGTTCCACAAGGAACATATATATCCACGCACGTATATGAAATTCATAGTTACCTTTGTTGTTGTTATTGTTAGGTGCCATCAAGTTGAATCTGACTCATAGCGACCCTATGTACAGCAGAATGAAATACTCCCTGATACTGTGCCAGGCATATGATCTTATTTATGTTTAAGCCCATTGTTGCAGACAGTTTGTTCACTCCATCTGGTGGAGGGTTTTCCTTTTTTCATTGACCTGCCTCTCCCAAACATGATGTCTTTCTTCAGGGATTGGTCCCTCTTGACTACATGTCCAAAATATGTAAGACGCAGTCTAGTCATCCTTGCTCCAAGCAGCACTCTGGTTGCACTTCTTCTAGGACAGATCTGTTGGTTCTTTTGGCAGTGCATGGTATATTCAATAATCATCTCCTGCACCATAATTCAAAAGCATCAATTCTTCTCCTGTCTCCCTTGTTATCTTTAGAAAAACACTATTATAATATTTGTGTAGTAAAAGTTGATTACTACCCTGGTGCGGTGGCACATGCCTATAATCCCAGCGGCTCGGGAGGTGGAGGCAGTAGGATGGCAAGTTCGAGACCAGAGGCAGTTTGCGTAACTTAGCAAGATCTTGTCTCAAAAAAGTAAAAAAAAATTGGACTGGGGTTGCAGCTCAGTGGTCCAGCACTTGCAAAGCACGCAAGCCCAAGACCGTGGGTTCAACCACCAGTACTGCAAAAAAAAAAAAAAAAGGTGTTATTTAAAGTAAACCCTTAAACTATATCACAATTTTAATTTTTTAATTGTTATTTTTTTGGCAGTACTGGGCTTGGGATAGAACCTAGGGTTCTGGGGTTCTATTAGGTTTCTATTACTGGGCATAAGCTCAGTAAGTGCTGTACCACTAAGCTACATCCCCCGCTCCTACCAAAACTAACTTACTTTCTCTCTCTCTTTCTCTCTCTCTCTCTCTCTCTCTCTCTCTTTCTTTCTTTCTTTTTCTTTCTAAATGATAGCTGGGTTTGAGCTCAGGGCCTTGCACATACTTTTCAAGTGCCCTACCACTGGGCAGCACCCAGCCCATTATTTATTTTTTATTTTTGAGTCAAGGTCTTGCTAAGTTATGCAGGCTGCTTCTGGCCTCCAACTCACAATCCTCCTGCTGTATTCTGAGTCACTGGGATAACAGGTGTGCGCCACCACGCCCCACCCCTCCTATCAAAAATCTTAGACATATTTTGATATTTCTTCACATTCAATAAACCAAAGCAGCTCAAGACTCTGTTAACCCTTGAAAAGCCCTGCTCCAGATGATTTGATCCATATCAAGTCTACCATTGACCATGCCTTTTTGCATTGCAGGAAAGTGATCTTTTTGGATCTTATTCAATTTGCAGTCCAGGTTTAGACATGGAAAAAACACACTGGAGCATGGGCAGCTGTTGGCTGGCATGGCACAGCCTGCTGAGGAAGTCCTGTGGCTTTCTTCTCAATCTGCAGCCTGTAGATTCTCTTCTTGTGTCCACGATGCAGTGGCTGTCTGTGTGTCCCAGATGCAGTGGCTGTAGGTGGGTTCTGGTGACGCCACTGCCTCCCCTGGGCTGTGACTGAGCAGCAGGCTCTGCCCTAAATAACTCTTTCTCAACACAGCCTTTGATTTGATTCCAAGGTCAGCAGTTTTGTGTTAATGTGTTTCAGGGATGACCTGGTCAGCTTGTATTTACAAGAGGGAAATTTTTGCTTTGTATGTTTGAGACCTTGGGTTGAGACCTAGCATGGCAAAACATAAAAAATAAATAGCTGGGTGCAGTGGCGCATATCTGTGATCCCAGAGACTCAGGAGGCGGAAGCAGGAGGATCACAAGTTAGAGAACAGAGGCAGCCTGCGTAACTTAGTAAGACTGCTTTAAAAACTAAAAAGTGGGTTAGGAGCGCAGCTCAGTGGTAGAGTGCTTACAAACAACAACAAAAACAAAAACAAAAACAAAAACAAAAACATGAATCCCTGGGTTCAACTCCCCAGTACCACAAAAATAAATAAATAAAATAAAATAAAAAATAAAACAGGGACTTATTTTGCAGTACTGGGGGGTTGAACCCAGGGCCTCACACATACTAGACAAATGCTCTCCCACCGAGCTGCATCTGTAGCTTCTCTTTATATTTTTAATTTATTTCGAGATAAGCTCTCACTAAGTTGTACAGGCTGCTTCTGGCCTTAAATTTGGGCTTCTCCTACCTCAGCCTCCCAAGGTGCTGGAATTATAGGTATGCACCATAGAACCCATCCAAAGAAAGAATTTTTATAATTAAAAAAAAAAAAAAAACAGCTTCCAAGAACTGGGAAAACACCACATAAAAGTCCCTCTAATGTGCTGGAGTGTAGTTGCTCAGGCATAACTCTTACATAGCAGGTGCAAGTCCCTGGGTTCAATTCCCAACACTGAAAAAGAAAACAAACTTATCAATTTTTGATTTGTATTTTTTGCAATATAACAGTTCGGGACATAAAAACCAGAAAACCTTCAACAACCTAAGCAACTCCCTTCTAGTTCTAGTAGGGCACATCTTCTTGACAAAGCTGTAACAGATACAAGTTTATGTTCTTTTATCCTAATATCATGAAAAAACTAAAAACATTAAATTTCTCTTTACCAGTGCTAGCCACCTGCATATTTCATTTTTATAGTTGTACTTAAAGTAGGAACTTCAATTTAACATTTTTATTGTAATTTTTAAAAAGGTATTTATTTATTTACTTTTTAAATTTTTAAATTTTGGGTTTTCTTTATTGTTGTTTTTTGCTTTTTGTTTTTGAGAGAGAGTCTCATTGTATAGCCCAGGTTGGCCTGGAACTCACTATGTAGCCCAGACTGGCCTCGAACTTGTGATCCTGCTGCCTCAGGCTCCCAAGTGCTGTGTGCCACCATGCCTGGTAAATTTATTTAAAAAAAAAAAAAAAAAAGATGGGGTCTGGGACCAGAGTTAATCCGTTCGGGCCTTCAGTGTCGCCGTGCTGATCTTATCCTTGATACAGATAATGATGACCATGCCTGATACTGTGTCCCAGTCCACAGCGTTCAGCATGGCCTGGGAGATGGTCTCAAACCAGGTGGTCTGGATCCATGTTGGGCTCCCAGAGGGACTCACACATCCCATATATATGTTCAGGGCAGGTGCCACTGACTACGAAGTCATCAGTCACCATGGGCCCGCCGATCAGGTCTAGAGGGCACACGGAGGGCTTAAAGGTCTTCAGCCAGAAGTACACAATTCTGTATCTTTTTCTATGTTTAACTCCATCTTTTATATATAAATAAAATGTAACAACAACAACAAAGTATATGTGTTGTTGTTGTTAGGTGCCGTCGAGTTGAGTCCGACTCATAGCGACCCTCATAGAGTTTTCAATGGCAGATTGTTTCGGGATTACCTTGGGAGTGGGTTGCCAAGTCCTTCTCCCATTTTGTGGTGCTGGGAATCGAACTCAGGACCTCAGAGACTGCAGAGCAGCACTCTACCAACTGAGCTAAATCCCAGCCCCTGTATATGTGTAGTTGTTGTTGTTGTTAGGTGCGGTCGAGTCGTCTCCAGCTCATAGTGACCCTCATAGGGTTTTCAATGGCTGACTGTTTCGGGATTGCCTTGGGAGTGGGTTGCCAGGTCCTTCTCCCATTTTGAGGTGCTGGGACTTGAACTTGGGACCTCAGAGACTGCAGAGCAGTGCTCTACCCACTGAGCTAAATCCCAGGCATATATATATCTTTTAAAAAAAAGCCAGATCTGATGGTGCACACATGTGATCCAAGGACTGGGGAAGCCGAGGCAGGAGGACTGTGAGTTTGAGGCCAGCCTGGGCTGCACAACAAAAAAAACCCTGTCTCTGTCTCTATCTGTCTGTCTCTCTCTCCCTCTGTATCTTTCTCTTACACACACACCCTATACTACACATTTTTTTTGACAAGTTGCTTATTTTTTCCTGTTTTTCTTTTTTGACATGGCAAGCTTGTTGAAACACTTTTCCTGATCAGTAGGTATAAATTTAACTTATTAATTTAAATACACTCATCATATGCTATAATAAGAACTTACCATAATTTATTAAATAATTTTTCCTAATAATAAGCATTTCTAGTGCTTGAAAGTCTTTGCCTCTATGAACAATGACGCACTAAAACACCTATCTGCACATATCCTGCAGTGATGCTTCTATTTTGTGGGCTAGGTTCTTCAAAATAGGATTTACATGATTGGCAAACATACATATTTGTAAATTTGATGGCACAACTTACCTATATTTGTTCTGTTTTTTGGATTTTGTTTGTTTTGTTGTTTGAGACAGGGTTTTGCTATGTAGACCAGTCTGGCCTCAAACTCCCAATCCTCCTGCCTCAGTCTCCTAAGTGCTGAGAGTACAGGTGTGCACCCCAGCATGCCTTGCTGAAGTTATAACTGTTGGTGGCTGCACACTATCTCATCCAGTGGATGGCCTATAAATTAATTAAAAGTATTCTTTCCTTGGATAGCTAAGCTGTCCTGATTTTTTCATTTTTAATTGAAACATCTTTGAGCACAGGCCTTTTTCTACTTGTTCAGTTAATTATTTTCAATAATTTCCCAAGAGGAAAACCTTGGGTTTTGAATGTATCTTGTCATTCAAAGAAATTTAAAGAAGTTAAAGAAATATCACTACAGCCCACAGCTCGTAATTTTTTTTAATTATTTTTTTTAGACAGGGTCTCACTTTGTAGCGTGGACTCACAGTCCTCCTGCCTCAGACTCCCGGGAGCTGAGATTACAGGCCAGCACTGTTGTGGGTGCTGTGCCAGGCAAACTCACCTCACTTAGGGCCTTACCCACCCCCTCATCTCCTTTTCCAGCTAGGTAACCGAGTGGCTGTGTCCACAGGACTTCAAAGCTGTGACTCCAAAGCCCACGGCTGTCTTCACCTACAGGAACATTTGTAGAGCAGGTTCCCATTCACAAAAGCCCTTTTGCCCCTTCTCTCCTCTCTGCTTTGCACCTCTTCCTCCTTGGAGGATTTGTTTTATGTTCTTGTCAGCCCAGTGAATCCCTTCAAGACTCAGGTATAGGGGCACGGGTGCGGCTAAGTGCTGGAGTGGTTGGCTAGCACGTGTGGGACCCTGGTTCCATCCCCAGTTCTGCAAAAGAGAAGTAAGGAAGTCAAACGCAGGTGCATGCGTATAATCCCAGCTACCGGGAGACCGAGGGAAGAGGATGGCATGTTTGAAGGCAGCCTGGGCAAGTGAGCAAGACACTATCTCAGTATAAAAATTAAAAAGAGCTGGGGATGTAGCTCAGTGGTAGAACTCTTTTGCTTAGTGCAAAGCCCTGGTTTCAACCTCCAGTACTGAAAAAAAAAAAAAGAGAGAGAGAGAGAAAAGTAAAGCAGATAGACATTGTCAAAGCTATTTAGTGCTGCCGGGCACGGTGGCGCACGCCTGTCATCCCAGTGACTTGGGAGGCAGAGGCAGGAGGATCGCAAGTTCGAGACCAGAGGGAGTCTGCGTAACTTAGCGAGACCCTGTCTCAAAAAGTAAAAAATTGGCTGAGGGTGCAGCTCAGTGGTCCAGCACTTGCAGAGCATGCAAGCGTGAGGCCCTGGGTCCAACCTCTAATACCGCAAAAAAAAAAAAAAAAAAAAAAAAAAGCTATTCAATGAAGAGGGCTGGGATTTAGCTCAGTTGGCAGAACCCTGCTCTGCAGTCTCTGAGGTCCCCAGTTCAATTTGCAGGCCCGCAAAAATGGGAAAAAGACGTGGCAACCCACTCCCAAGGCAATCCTGAAACAATCTGCCATTGAAAACCCTATGAGGGTCACTATGAGTCGGAGATGACTTGACGGCACCTAACAACAACAACAATTTAGTGAGGTGAGTTACAGAAATTCCACTGGCCTCAATGTAATGATGTGGTAATGGTGCCAGTGTTTTTAAACTACTTATATTTTTTTTATAAAATTACTCAACACAACAGAAGTTTGCCCATTGGTTTAAAAGTATCTGATTGTTAGGGTATGAATGCATCCCCTAACATTCACACGTGGGGACCTGGGTCCCTGACGAAGCAGTGTGAGAAGGTGGTGCTAGCCTGAGACATGGGGGCCCTGGGTTCAATGCCCAGCACCCCCCAAAAAAAGCCTGAAACAAAACTCTATATCAACCCTTTGTGAGTTAAAGCTCTATTTTCTCCCCACTGTCCCTTTTACTTTCTACTGGATGGAATTAAGACATTTTAAAGTGATGACACATCTTATCTCAAGTAGATTAGAAACTATGCTGGGCTATTTAGAGTAAAGAAGATACTTTCACGGTAAAAAGTGAATATTAATCTTTGGAAGTGGATTTCACCCTCCATTTTTTTGTTTGCTTGTTCTGTTTTGTTTTGAGACAGGGTCTCCCTGTGTAAATCCAGGCTGGCCTGGAACATGCATCCTGCCTCAGCCTCACAAGTGCTGGGATTATAGGACTGTACCACCAGGCCAGCATTTATTATTATTATTATTACTAAATAAGTCAAACACAGAAAAATCAAAAGGTTTAGCAATTGTCAATGCATTGCTCTGTTCACTTTGTGTTTTCAGAAGTAATTTCAATTCTTCTACATAACCATCATAGCATAATCACAACTAAGAAATTAACTACATTTAGACAGACTCTTTGAACACAGGGTTTAGGGGGAGGAGAAAACACCCTTATCTTCATTTCTCATCTGGGAGTGCAGGAAAGTCTGAGAGCCCTCCAAATGTGGGGGGCGGGGTGGCAAAAGGGCTCTGTGTCCCCGGACGCAGTGGCGCATGCCTGTAATCCCAGTGGCTGGAGAGGGAGGAGGGAGGATCGCAAGTTCCAGACCAGAGGCAGTCTGTGTAATTTAGCGAGACCCTGTCTCAAAAAGTTAAAAAAATGGGCTGAGGGTGCAGCTCAGAGGTCCAGCACTTGCAGAGCATGCAAGCGTGAGGCCCTGGGTTCAACCCCCAGAACCCGCAAAAAAACAAAACAAAACAAAAACAATAAAAGGGCTCTGTGTTCCGTGAAAGCCGGCACAAACGCATGCAGTTGGCACTGTTCGAAGCGTTGTTTAAAGCCACTTCTGGGAGGAACTGAGCCGCCTGGATGGAGAGGCTGCGTAGTGAACCTCCCATGCTGTGCAATCCGCAAGATGCAGAACACCTGCCTGACAGGACAAGGCAGGCGACAAGGACAGTTGACGTGAACAGGCAAGGACCCAAGGGAAGACAGGTGAATTTCATCCAAACAACTGCTGTGAAAGGGCCCGGGTCTTCTGAGGGAGAGGCTGGGTGGGAGGGATTTGAGCAAGGAGATGAGGCTCCAGCTGGGGGGCGGAATTCTTTGCTGTGCAAAATTAATAAAGAATGCGCTGCGTGCGGGTCCTTCCTGTGGCCAGGCAGCCTGCAGCCCTCTGCCTGCCCTCCCTCGTCTCTCTCCCTCCCTCTCCACCCGAGACACAGTTTTCTCGCTCCAAGTCCCTACATGTCCTGGTCTGTAAAACAGAGGTGGTGATATCAGCTCGCATTGAGGTTCTCGGGCGGGGCCGCGTGCGCCCGAGCGGGCCTACGCGTCTGGCACGGTGTCAGGAGCGCGGATCGAGGCCCAAGCGCACAGTCTCGCCATCCCCTGAGGGGGCGCCCCCAACCCAGATCCCAGGCAAGCCCCTGTGGAAATGATGTTTCCCAGGCCTCCTCGTCTGCTGCCCGGCTGGGTGCAGCCAAGGGGCGCTTCCCCGGGGAGCACGGCCGGTAGGAGGAGGGAGGAGCAACGCATTTCTTCCTTTCTGCCTCCCGTGGGCCAACTGCTCTCTGCAGCTCTGGCTCCCACTGCGCCTCCTGCCTGCGCCTCCCAAACTGCTGAGATTACAGGTGTGCGTCACTGCCCCTGGCTATTGTCTAGTTTTTGTTATTACAGGGCCTCCCTAGGTAGCTCAGACTGGATCCAAATTCAGGATCTCCCTGCCTCAACCCCCCTAGTGCTGAGAGTATGGGTCCAATAGCACGCAGGATTTAATGAATCACTTTTTTCTCCATGATTGATCCACACCAATAGCCCCTTTTTTATTTTTTAAAAAATTAATTAATTTATTTATTTATTTTTGTGGTTCTGTGGGTTGAATCAGGGCCTCGCGTTTGCATACTTTGCAAGTGCTGGACCACTGAGCTGCACCCCAGCCCATGTCTTTTACTTTTTAAAGCCAGGGTCTCACTAAATTACACAGAATGCCTTTAGTCTCGAACTTGCAATCCTTTTACCTCCACCTCCCTAGCCGCTGGGATTACAGGCACGCGCCACAGTGCCCAGGCCCCTTTTTTATTTTTTGAGAGAGTTTCTTGCCTCAGCCTCCCGAGTTGCTAGGATTACAGGGTCCAACACGGTGGCTGGCTCTGCGTTTCTCTTTTGATATCCTATTTATTGAAAGAAGTTTGCAAGCTGGGCGTGGTGGCATATGCCTGTAATTCCAGTACCCGGGAGGTTGAGGCAAGAGGATCATTGAGAGTTCCAGCCCAGCTTGGTCTACATAGCAAGTTCCAAGCTAGCCTGGGCTGGACAGCAAGATCCTATTTCAAAACAAAAAAGTTTGCATATACTGCCACCCAAGTAATCAGAAGTGAATTTATTTATTTATTTAGACAAGGTCTCCCTATGTAGCCCAGGCTGGCCTGGAACTCAAGATCGATCTCCCTCTGCTTCTTGAATATTGGGATTACAGGCATGCACCACCATACCTGGCTGGAAATACCTTTTTGAAGTGGGTGGGATAGTTGATCCGACGCATATACTGTAACTTCTTGACTCATCCCCTTATTGACGGACGTTTAGAGATTTTTCCAACTATTTTGCTGCATGCCGCGGGAGCGAGTAATTTTGTTTTCTTCTTTTGGACGATCACCTCTGGGTGAGGAACGAGATCACCTATAACAGATTTTGAATCTCTTTCTGGCTTTTGACAGTTTCACCTTGGCGCAAGATGCAGGGGCCCCGGACCCAGCCTCTGCCAAGCGCAGCCCTAAAGCCTGGCCTCCTCCATGGAACCTCGCTGCGCTTTGCTGCCCTGCTCCTCGGTCCCAGCTCAGAGGCTTCTATTCATTGTCCCCGCAGGTGGCGCTCCTGCCAGCCGGCCCGGCAAACTGCCTTCGTTAGCAGCGCCAACCCTGGACCCGCCCTGCGGTGCCCGCGTAGCCCAGGAAGAGCACGGCCTGGCGAGTTGTTCTCCCCTCCCGACTCTAACCCACCCGCAGCGCGAGGCGGTGCTCGATGGATTCAAAGTGTTCCGGAAGCAACAGCGAAGTTCCGCGCTGGTCTTTGACTTTAGTAGTTAGATTGCTGGAAGTTAATGGAGCTTAAGACAGTTGCCACAGGGACAGATAGGATAAGATGGCCGGAAGCGAGTTATAAAAAGAATTCCAAGACAGGGGCTGGAGCTCACGCCTGTAATCACACGGACTCCGGAGGCTGAGGCAGGAGGATCTTGAGTTCGAGGCCAGACACAGCCTGTGCAATTTGGTGAGATCTTAACATGAAATGAAATAAAGGGGTAGGGGTTAAAGCTCAATGGTAGAACAAGCACTTGCCTCGCATCCCCGTGGCTCTGGGCTCAACTTCCCGGTAATGAAGAGAGAAAAGAAAAAGAGCAGCTCCGCACATAAATTCAACAAAAGCTGAGAAACTGCTAGAGCCAACGTTATCCATGGTAGTAAATTAAAGTCAATAACAGCAAGAAAGATATTGGGTGTCTGACAGTGATTTGCGCTCAACAGAAAAACCAGGCAGGGGAGCGGAGGTGAAAGTGGGCGCTGCTCGTGAGACCTCCCCAGAAGTGTCAAGAATAAAAGGACAGAGCTGGGCGCGGTGGCGCACGCCTGTCATCCCAGCGGCTCGGGAGGCGGAGGCAAGAGGATCGCAAGTTCGAGATCAGAGGCAGTCTGTGTAATTTAGTGAGACCCTGTCTCAGAAAGTAAAATAATGGGCTGGGGGTGCAGCTCAGTGGTCCAGCACTTGCAGA
>VMDO01041618.1:0-11062 GCA_007922755.1 Pedetes capensis
TTTTCAACAACTGTTAACCATGGATTTTAATGGATGGAGCAGTAGAGTAGAAACAATGGAAATAATTAGTAGAAAATTAAATTATCATACAATGTGCATCTATTCCTATCATTAGTAGGATGAACAAATGGGAACATGCTCTTCAGATTAAAATTTATGACATAATAATTTCTCTACCTTAAAATATATCATTTACTCTGTGTTCATTTGTTTCCAACATAACAATTTAAATGTAAAATATATCTATGTTTGGGCTTATTACAGGACTCTTTAGCATTAGACAATGAAATACCTGGAAATGCTACTACATTTAAAATCTCCAACTTGAATTGGTTCATTCACATTATGGAACCCTCAAATATACATTTTCCTATAACTGTTTTGTTTAAGTAGGCTACTCATTTCATTAGTGTTACATCTAAAATGAAACAATTTTAATTTTTACAGAGTGCAGTTTAAAATGATGAACTCTATTCTTTAAGGAATTATTTAAATTGCCGAAGTCATAGAAATACCATCCTAGTTACAAAGCCCTAGGCACCTTATCAGAAAAAACTATCTACCATCGAACTATAAAAATAACTGCTGGTTTAAAGAATATCTTATGTGTGCCAAGAAAGATGAATTTTAAATGAACAATAAAAGATTTTATCTGGTTTGTTTTACTCTTTCTACACTAATTACTGTTCTGAAAAACCTGGAAAGTTTAATTCATATGATTATTCCAATGAACACATTTACCTTGGAAGATATTCTAGAAAATTCGAGAGTACAGCAGTCCTCCTTCATATATTTTAAAAACAACATTTTGTTTGTATAAATATACTTGTTTATTCACAAGATCTGAAATTGTTTAATTGGTCCAGTTATACAACTGCTGCTTTTAATGGTTAAGAATAGCTGTTTCTTGCTGGGTGCGGTGGCACATACTCGTAATCCCAGTGAAGCTGGAAGCTCAGGCTAGAGGAGGGAAGGTTCAAAACTGGCAGGAGCCTGCACGATTTAGCAAAACCCTGTGTCAAAATTGAAAATGAAAAAGGGGCTTGGGCGTGGTTGAATGGGTGAGTGCTTGCCTAGCATGCGCAAGGCCCTAGGTTCAACTACTGAGTACCATTTATACACACAAAAAAGTAGTTGTTTCTATGGAACAACCTTCTGTTTTAGTTTAAGTTATAGCATTTCTTTGTAGGACAGTTTTAGGTATTAGGTAGAAATAATTTCACCATCAAATAATTTAAGAGTGACATGCAAATGGAAAATATTTCCCTAGGATTATAATTCTCTGCTTAGAGACAAAGCTTAATGCATTCCTAAATAAAAGCATTTGCTTGTGGCCTAAATAGGTACAGTAGAAGTTCAGAAAAAGGAAATTGAGACTGTATGACTACATAATTCCTGTGATGTAGTATCTGGGGCACAGTGGAGGATTTAAAACATTTACTGATGGAGATCAAAAATCATAGCCTTCAGTATGGGTTGTGACTAAACATCAACAAAACAAAAATCCTTACCATAGGGTCAGTATGCAACCTCACAACAAATTCAGGAAAGATTGAGGTTGTCCAAGATTTTGCTTTGCTTGGCTCTGCAATCAATACACATGGAAGCAGCAATCAAGAAATCAAAAGATGCATTGCTCTAGGAAAAGCTGTGGCAAAAGATCTCTTTAGAGTATTGAAAAGTAAGGATGTCACATTAAAGACAAAGGTGCACCTGACTAATTCCATGGTATTTTCAGTTGCTTCATATGGTTGTGAAAGCTGAACATTGAACAAGGGATACAGGAGAAGAATTAATGCTTTTGAATTATGGTACTGAAGAAGTCTTTTGAATACACCATGAAATGCCAAAAGAACCAATAGATCTGTCCTAGAAGAAGTACAACCAGAGTGCTCCTTGGAAGTAAGGATGGCTAGACTGTGTCTTATGTATTGTGGACATACAGTCAGGAAAGATTAATCACAGGAGAAGGACATCATGTTTGGGAGAGTGGCAGGTCAGTGAAAAACAGGAAAACCCTCCACCAGATGAATTGACACAGTGTCTGCAACAATGGGCATAAACATAAATAAGATCATGTGCCTGGCACAGAATCGAGAAGTGTTTTGTTCTGCTGGACATAGGGTTGCTATGAGTCAGAGTCAACTCGATGGCACCTAAGAACAACAACAACAGTGGAGGAGGGTGAAGCACCTTTGAGGGAGCTTGGGGGGTCCTAGCACTTATATGTGAAAAATGATGGGAAGGGAAAAATGATATTTTGATGTACAATCTCACAGGTTTACTGTTAAGTAAATACAGACCTGAAGGAAAATATGATATAATTATTAGGGCATGTTGATAATCCTTGTCAACCACAGTTAGCATTTTAAACTACACATTTGTTTACAAAATTGGTCAGATATAAATATATGTATTCTCTACCCTAACCAATATCACATCATTGAATTTACTATGATAAGAGAAGATTTAGTGTTAAATTTATATGCCTCATGTGGAGAATTTCCATGAACTATATCTATTTTGAAATAGATAGGTAAAAATTAGAAGAAAATTTATAATAAAAATGTTTTGGGAAATAATATGAAATATATAAGCATTAAAGCCAGAAAACAAGTGGCTATGCATTTCTGAATTAGGCTGGTAAATTACTGAGGCTGAGTTTTGTAATCCTTCTAGGATGCGTTAAAAAAAAAAGCATTTGACCGATGAGACTTTTTTCCCTGCTGGTAAATTGAATTATGTTGACTAAAAAGCTGATATAAGGTTTTTGCAGAGCTGTTTGTGGGATTTATCTATTCTATACCTTCCCATAGCTAAGGTTTAGCTCAGCTGTTAGAGTGGTGCTCTGTACTTTCTGAGAACTCAGGTTCATCTCCAGCACCACAAAAAATGGGAGAAGTATGTGGCAATTCACTACCCCCAAAAATCCCAAAAAACAATCGACCATTGAAAACCCTATGAGGATCACTGTGAGTGGAACTCAACTCAACAACACCTAACAACAGCAGCATACCTTCCCATTTAGCTTTGCTAGAACACAGGTAACTATAAAAGCTTTAAAAACTTTTTTCTTATGTTTAAATTTTCTTTGCTTAGTGGAGTACTCCTTTAATCTTTAATATTGCCTTAGCTTTATCTAATGCTACAGATAATGCTTGCTAACCTAACATGGAGGGATTACAGGTGAGTTCGTAAGCCTACCCTGGTTATTTGTTTCTGAAACTACTGGTTATCAAAAGATGATTCAGAAAACCCAACATGATTTGCAAATGTGCTCTTTTTATTCTAGTTCTTGAAGGTCATGCTGTCTTAAATTTATGGAAGATAAAACCATTATTTCACTTCATTAAGGAAGCTGTATTTTGTAGGTCTTTTGTTTGCTGTAACTATCATAGTCCAGATGAGTAAACAGAATTTATCTTGAAAACAAAAATTGTGCTTCTAAGAAAGTGAAGGGATGTGAAAATAATGGTCAAAGATAATAGATATGTGTAAAAATGTCACAATAGTAAGAACTCCTCAGGCTTTTCCTCATAAATCAAAAATTAAAAAGGAGACCCTGAAGGTGTGATTCTTTAAGTGCAATCATTATACCACTTGCACCAGAATCGTTGATGGCATTTGCTTAACAACTGAGGATTTCTGGACCCTATTTCCGAGGAATTCTGGAATCAATTTCTGAAGACAAGAGACAGGAAAATGCATTTTAACACCTTTCTCAGTCGAAACTTGAAAATGAATTTTCAAAAACTTTCATCTTCATTCAATTTCTCTATCAACCACGTCTTTGTCTATCTCTGTTCATTATTTGAAACTGCGATTTGCCACCCATATGACATGGATTGAGCTGGGGTCTAGCTCAGTTGGTAGAGTACTTGCTCTGTGTACTCTGAGACCCTGAGTTTGATACAAAGCACCACAAATGTGGGAGAAGGACCTGTCAGTCCACTCCCACATCAATCATCAATTAAAACCCCTATGGATAGCAGAGAAGCACTGTCAGATATAGTGCCTCTTTTGTTCTGTTGTACATAGGATTGCTATGAGTCGGTCCTGACTTGACGGCTGCTAAAAACAACAATAAGGACATGCATCAGATGTCGCTTATGTCCCACACAGGTCTGCCTCTTATGGTCAGTTTTCCTCTGCCCAAACCATCTTTCTCCTCCAGACCAGGCTAAGAGTTTTCACTAAGCCATTTTTAATTCTTCGTCTGACCAGAAATAGGAATTTCTCACTGTCTCCTAGATTATTATTGTCATTTCCTTTTCTTAACCAAGATGTCATTTAGTAATAATACTTTTTTATTGAAAATACTCTCAAAATGAAATATCACATTCTTACCTGTCCTTTGTATCTTGAAACCAAGAGATAGATGGTCATGTCACTCCTTGCCTCACCAACATATATTTAATAACCTTGTTCTTTCACCTTCAAATGACAAATGATATACAACAATTACAGAAGAGGAATATGTTCCATTGTTCCACAACATAGAGTTTAAAACCTATTAAAACTAGTTAAATCAACACTCTCCCTGAATTTAGTCCTCTAGCCTTGTATCGGGGTTAAACCAGAGAAGCAATAGCAGTTGATGCACATTAGGAGATTTATTGCAAGAGGCTGTCTTACCTAATTGTGGACAGTGACTAGACATGTCAAAAATCTGTAAAGCAGGCTGTCAGAAAGAGTGGACTAGAAATTTCCGGCATTGGCTAAAGTTGTTATCCATAGAGAATTTTGTTTTGTTTTTTTTTTCTCAAGCAAACCTCAGCCCTTCCTTTCAATTGATTGAACTAGGAGCATCAAGATTATCTAAAATAACCCCCTTTCCTCAAAGTTAATAGATGATGGTCTTAAATTACATCTTCAAAGTACCTTGATGGCATAACCTAGATTAGTGTTTGAATAACTGAGGACTGTATTCTAGTCAAGTTAAAACAGCCAAATGACTGTCACAAGCAACTTCTTTCATGGGAATTTTTATTTTTTGATATAATGTTTTCTATATTGGTGCTTGTAGCACATGTTTTTCTAAGTAGCAGTTTGTATTTGAGATAATCCCTGAAGTTTATCCTTTTTCTGGAAATTGCTTCCCTAGAGAATTCTGCAAACCTCTTATATGCTGTTGAGTCTATTGGTCAATAATTTGATAGAATTTATAGCTATGTTTCCAGCCTTTTAGTGGCTTCCTCAAAGTCATCAAAATCCATACTTAAATACCATGTTCAATATAATTAAATATTTAACAGTAGTAGAAAATCTCTTAAGCTTTGTCCTGATTCTTCCCATAACAGCTTGATTAAGGGAAGCATAGTTATTTACAAAGAGCTCTGGAAAAATTTGAAAAAGTATTATTTATCTATGATTTATATATAATTTGCAAAAAATAAGTAAACACTAAATTACCTAGTACATCATTGACCTACATGACACAACATTTTTTTGTTGCCAATGAGGTACATTCACCTACTAGAAATTTTTTTGCATTAAGATGCCCACATGAAGGAGGAAAAAAAGAACCAATATAATACTACCAGAAATCATCCAAGTAGCAAATTATGAAATTATTTAGAAGAATATATTAGTACTACATATGACATGGTTTGGGTGTGAAAAATAAGAACGATCTCTAAAGGCTCTGTGTTCTGAACCACCTTTGTCCACTGAAAATTTGAGTATGTAGAAATCCAGGGAAATGCAACCACATATTGGACCAAGATTCTTTGTTGTTATACTTAGGTGCCATCGAGTCAGGTCTGACTCCTAGAGATCCTATGTACAACAGAAGAAAACATTCCCCAATATTGTGTTATGCACACAATCTTTTCTGTTTTAAGCTCATTGCTGCAGCTATTGTGTCAGTCCATCTAATTGAGAGTCTTCCTTTTCTCTGCTGATCTGCCACTCTCCCAAACCTGATGCCCTCTCCAAGGATTGGTCCCTCTTAACAACATGTCCAATATACTTAAGATGCAGTCAAGCCATCCTTGCTTTCAAGAAATACTCTGGTTGCACTTCTGTTAGGATAAATCTGTTGATTCTTTTGGCTGTCCATTCTACACTCAGAATTCATCTCTGGGACCATAATTGAAAAACATCCCTTATTCTTCTGTTTCCCTTATTCAATGTCCAGCTTTCACAACTGTATAATGTGACTGAAAATAATATGGCATGAGTCAGGTGCACCTTCATTTTCAATGTGAAATCTTTACTTTTCAACACTTTAAACAGGTCTTTTGCAATAGTTTTTCTCAATGCAATGTATATTTTGATTTCTTGCCTGTTGCATCCATGGATGTTGATTGTAGAAACAAGTAAAGCAAAATCTTCGACAACCTCAAACTTCTCCCCATTTATCATTCATGAGCTTGCTAGGTAACCCAGGTGCAAGGATTTTTGTTTTGTTGATGCTGAGGTGCAAGCAAAGTTGTGTCATTGGCATAACACAGGTTGTTAATGAGTCTTCCTCTATTCCTGATGTCATGTTCTTCTTACCAGAAAGATATCTACATATGTTTTATTGACTATACCAAGGCATTTAACTGTGTAGATCACAAAAAATTATGTATAACATTGCAAAGAATTGGGAATACTAGAACACTTAATTGTACTCATGAGGAATCTGTACATGAACCAGGTGGTAGTTGTTCAAACAGAACAAGGAAACGCTGCTTGGTTTAAAGTCAGGTTAGGTTTGTGTCAAGGCTGTAACTTTTCACTGTACCTCTTTAATCTCCATGCTGAGCAAATAGTCCAAGAACCTGGACTTTATGAGGAAGAACCTGGCATCAGGATTGGAGGAATATTCTCCTATCCTCTTAATATTGAAAAACAATTGTTAACTGTGCAATGTATTGATTAATGTTAAAAAATAATGTAAAACACTTGATGCAAAACTTCCCTGGGGCAAATTAATAAGGACAAAATGACAGAAACAAGTATGTTGGTCCATTTTGTGGTAATCACTGCCCATTTGAATGTTGCACAGAGAGGAAAAAGCTTTTCATCATTGTTCTCCCAATGCAGACTTTTGAAACAGAATCTCAGGAATACAATGTGCCTTCATATTATAGACACAAGTATTTTGATGTGTATATTATCTTTTAAAAATTATTCTTTTTACTAAAAACAGTGAGAAGCAGAGGGCACATTCCCTAAAAGCAGTGCTTATGTGCAGTACGTTAACTATTGTCTTCTTTGTTCCAAAACCGCCTGCTTATCCACACAAGCACATAAAAGGGTGTCTTTTGTGGAAACCATAAATAATTGAGATCTTGGCCTGCCAACTCAGTGTGGGTTGCACTCCTAGTGGCCTTTTCTTCAGAGGCCATTTCTGACTGCTAATTTTTAACCCCCCAACCCATTTATTCTTTCAAAGCATCGGTTTCTTCACTAGGAACATAGGCTTAATTATTAGGTGGTAGAGGATTATCCTGAGGCTTGAAAGTGATGAGGTATGTAAAGCAATTTGTAAATTATAAAGCCTAGTGCCTATGTTAACAAGCCCTGTGGTTACAAACATTCTGATGAAAAGGGAGGCAATCAGATTCCAAAGCAGATACTGGCATCATGTAGATAGGTTATATGAATGACTGACTTAATTTCTCACTCTTTAGGAATCTTAGCATCATGTAGCTGATTTCAACACACAGGAATTTTTGTCAAGTAGTAACTAGTCTGGAAGATTGTTTTATGAAGACATTTGTTGGGAGAATAAGTTCCTTTTACAGTGGCTCAATAACTGACATTTAAAAATAAACTCGTATTAAATTACTTTGATATGGGCATGTTTCCTTGGAGTTAATAAGCAAATACCCAGATTGTTAATGAGCATATACATAGCAGTAAGTGATTCAGTATAAAATTTTCCCAGAAAATACCCATCTTCTAAGATGACAGGGTGTCAGACAAAGAAAATTACATATACAAATTTGACATTAATAGTTCATTTCTGCCACCGCCTGCCCTGCCAATTCTACTACACTCTTTGTGAGATAATATGTGGTCTATTTTTCTATTCTATTCAGAAATATACTTTATCATTCCCTTCTTCCTAAACATTGGTAACCACCAATCTATTAATTTTTCCATAGTTTTACATTTCCAGAATGCCATATACTATAATTAGAATCATTTAGTTTGTAGCCTTTTCCGATTTTCTTCTTTCACTTAACATTTAGGAACTTTTCATGACTTATAACTCATTTCATTTTTAGCACTGAGTGATATTCCATTTTTTGGATGTATACCAGTTTATATAAACAGTCACCTATTGAAGAACATCTTGGTTGCATGCACATTTTGGCATGATGAATAAAGCTGCTATAAACATGTAGGCAGGATGTTACATGAACATGAGTTTTCAGTTGATTGGGGTAAATAACAAAAAGCATGATTATAGGTTCCTATGGTAAAAACATATTTAGTTTTTGTAAGAAACCACCAAAGTGTCCTCTAAAGTGGCTGTACTATTTTGCATTCCCAACAGCAGTGAATGAGAGTTCTTGTTTTTCCACATGCTCACCAGCATTTATTGTTGTCAGTGTTTTGGATTTTAACTACTTTGGTAGAGTTATAGTACTATCTCGTGTCCAGTTTTGAAGTATGTATAAAATTTTCTCAAATAAGTTTAATCAATGCAAATAGACTTGTAATGTTGTCTAATTCTTTTATTTAATACATCTTATTATAAATCAATAATTTCATAAATTCTGGAGCAATACTTGGATATCACCAATAAAATGTATAAAATAAGTTTTTACATGTGTGTGTGCACATAAATGTGTCACATCATATGTATTTGTTAATTGTTTTTCACCTAGAGATTGTTCACTAATCTAACATCATTTAACATCTATCATCATGCTTTTGGGATCATTTAAAAAATTGCCTATTTCAAGGACTCAAACAATTTTCCTATGTTTTATCTAGATATTTTGTAGATGTGTTACTTTATGTTTAGGTCTGTTATGTACTTATGCAGTATATAAGGTTGGAGATTGAAATTTTTTTCTACTTGGATATCCATTTGCTCCATCACAACTTATTGAAAAAAATATTCTCATTGAATTGCTTTGAGATATTTATAAAAATCAGTTGTCCTACTGTATATGTACAGGCTACTTCTAGAATATTTATACTCCTCCAGTGATCTTTTGTTTATCTTTGTGACAGTGCTTTCTGTTTGCGTTATAGTAAGGCCCAAAAATAGAAAGTATATTATGCTTTTTTTTTTAATTAAAAATTGTTCTGGCTATTTAAGAACATTTGAGTTTTAATGTGAATTTTATTTAATTGCTTTTTATTGGTGCTAGGCACTGAACTCAAGGCCTCCTGCATGCTACACCTTGGCAAGAGCTATACAACTGAGCTATAATCACAGATATTAATATGTATTTTACAATCAGCTTATTGATTTACCAAAAAGCTTGGGTTTTTAGTTGGACCTAAATAGAATAAGTGAAACTACATCTGTATTTACAACTGTTCCCCACTGCTTCTGGTCTGTAGGAAAATTGTCTTCCACAAAAGTGGTCCCCGGTGACAAACAGTTGGGGACTGGAATAGAAAATGTAGGTTTAAATTTAGACTTCCAGCCTATGAACATGGTATTCATCTTCATTTTTCTTTTTAGTTCTTTTAAGATTTCTGTAAGGAGCCAACCATGGTGGCCCATGCCTATAATCCCAGCCACTTGGGAGGCAGAGGCTGAAGGATTACAAGTTTGAGACCAGAAACAGTCTGCGTAATTTACTGAGACCCTGTCTCAAAAAGTAAAAAAAAAAATGGGCTGAAGGTGCAGCTCAGTGGAACAGCACTTGCAAAGCATGCAGGTGGTAGGCCCTGGGTTCAACACCCAGGACCACAAAAAAAAAAAAAAAAAAATGGTTTCCATAAGGAATGTTTTGTAGTTTATGGTTAGAAGTTTTTCGTGTCTTTTGTTGAATTTAATCATAAGCATGTTGAAAGTGATATTGTTCATAATTTATTTTTCAAGTAAAAATTGCTAGTTTATGGAAATATTACTTTTGATATAAACTTTATATTCTAAACCCATATAATTTTACTTGTTAATTCAAGCTACTATCTTTTCAGTGCTTACACTTCTTTAAAGAGATGGGATAGTCACTTTACAATACTGAGTTTTATATATTCCTTTGCATTATTTATACTTTTGAACCTTTGCTTATAATGATAGAAGATATCCCTGTCTTGATCCCAAGAATGTATTAAGTTTTCTGCCATTCAATGTGAGGTCAGCCCTTGGTTTTCCAGATGACTTTCCATCAATTTTTTTCCTAGTTTGATGAAAATTTTTTCATGCATGTTTTTGACTTTTGTTAAATTTCTGTGTTGTCTATGAAAATGATAATATTTTTCAGTTTCATTTGGTTGTTTTGGTAAATTATATTGTTTTTGAGTTTCAAATCAGCTTTGCATTATAGGATAAATCATACTTGGTGAAAGAGTATTCACTTTTTTGGATATTGCTAACTTCTAGTTCACATTATTTTGCTAAGGATATTTGTGCCTGCACTCATGAGAGATGTTGTTGTTGTTGTTGTTAGGTGCCGTCGAGTTGAGTCCGACTCATAGCGACCCTATGTACAGCAGATCGCAACACTTGCCGATTCTATGCCAGGCAAACCATCTTATTTATGTTTAAGCCCATTGTTGCAGACACTGTGTCAATCCATCTGATAGAGGGTTTTCCTCTTTTCTGTTGACCTGCCACTCTTCCAAACATGATGTCCTTCTCCAGGGATTGTTCTCTCCTGACTACATGTCCAAAATAGGTAAGATGCAGTCTGGCAATTTTTGCTTCCAAGGAGCACTCTGGTTGTACTTTTTCTAGGGCAGATCTGTTGGTTCTTTTGGCAGTCCATGGTATATTCAATAGACGTCTCCAGCACCACAGTTCAAAAGCATCAATTCTTTTTCTGTCTCTCTTGTTCAATGTCCAGCTTTCACAACCATATGATGCGACTGAAAATACCATGGCATGAGTCAGACGCACCTTCGTCTTCAATGTGACATCTTTGCTTTTCAATACTCT
>VMDO01041619.1:0-11060 GCA_007922755.1 Pedetes capensis
CATAGCTGGTGGCTGGGAAGCACATGGCTAGGCTGGAAGGTGGCTGACTACAGAGCCTTCTATTCCCTTTCTTCCTACCTATTACCCTCTAACAGAATTGGCATGTTGAAAGGGCTATAGCAAGCTATGGTATGACCAGGAAGCTTGAGTCTCACCTGTAAGGATGGGTGAAAAATGGACCAATGTTGTACTTGTAAAGTATTACTTTAGCTTCTTAAGACATACTCAGTATCATTATTTTTGTTGCAAATCCTTGTCTTGGAACTGTTGTGCCATGAGAAAAATAATTATGAAAGCCATCAGGAAAGGAAGGTCTTAGTATGATATTTGGTTTAACACCTTTTGGAGAAGAATGTGTTTTTCCCATGTCACATGGCTTTAAAAAATCAGAACAAGCCTAGACTAAGCTAATGAATAGCTGAATACCCGTAAGTGCAGAGTAATCCTCATGACCATATGATATAATATGGAAAGCAATCAACAGTTTCAAAAACTGACATCACTCATTCTATTGTTTTCATTTGGCTTAACTGATAGTTCCTACATGCCTTAAAGGGAAAACTGCACTAATTAGCAGAGGAGGGAGAAACCACCTGGCAAAGAGGCACAACTCTAATTACATATGCAAGCCCAGTCTCAATGTTCAGTTACAGCATGTGGAGATGGGTGAGAAAACAGGATAGTAAGAAGCTAGTGATGGGCAAAGATTAGAGGTAGCCTTTCTGCCAAGGGACTAAGTGACAAGTTCCAACAATGTCACGGATGGTTTGTGAGAGGAACAACAAGATTATGATAGACCAACTGTTAGAAACAAAGTTAATGATCATGTCTTCCTCTTCCAAATGACCTCTTGAGAGGGCTTTATGTACATATAACTGAGTGATGAGTCAGTAGCCCTAAATGTGAAGGTATAAAACTTTTCAAGTGAAAGTTTGTGTTATTTAGTAATGGGAAATAGTACAGAATTATAAGATGAGAACAATAGGCTAACAAGTTACTTACTGATGGAGAAATGAATCTATGGTCTCTCAGCACAGCACCTCTGTTGCACACCCCTAGGGGGCACTATTAGGATAGATGCTTGTAGTTATCCGTGGAGATTTTTCCTATTGAGTTAAAGAAATATGTGACAATTATGCAAACTTGTAGCTCTGGGTGCCTTCTACCACAAGGAACTTCCTGATCCTATTCTCCAGGAGGCATCTGAAAAAGAAAGCCTGGCAAACCTTTGACAGAGTCTCATGATACTCTCTTGGCATTTTCTAGGTCTGCTTCTTGGCTATAGCTTTTCCTCATTCTGTAACCCTCACTGTGGTAAGTGGTGCCTTCACCCTGCCTTCTCTTTATGCCTGATGCCATTACCTGCACAAAGTCAGAAATTTTGGAGAATCCCAGACAGATTGTACTGGCCTCTAAGTGACCTCAGCTCTTTTGGACTACTCCACCCAAAGGAATTTTGCCATTTAAGTTTTTGCCAATTGCCTGGAGCTCCATGAGAGAAATTTAGCATATTCTGTACCTTACAAAAGCAACTCCTCCCTGTTCCTGCCCATGAATATAGAGCTAAAAATAATAAAAACGCTACCTAACATATTTTGAGTATTTAGTATGGTAAGCATTTTTCTAAGTGCCTGAATATATTAATTCATTTTATCCATGTGACAACCCTATAATGTAGTTACCTTAACTATCCTCATTTGACAGATGAGGGACCTAGGGCACCAGGAGGTCAAGTAAGTTCTGTAAGTATCCCCAGGTAGTAAGGGAAGAGCTAGGACTTGAACCCAGGATATCCAGCTGCAGAGTGTATGCTCTTAAATATCAGCATGTTGTGAAGTTCTTGCTTCAATGGAGTGAATTTTCCATCTGGCACGGACATATGCTGCCTCCCTTAAATACTATCTCTCCTCCCAATAAGATCAGGTGATCTTATCTCTCTACTCCCTCTTAGTACCACAGGATTATTTCTGGCCTCCCATGACAGGACTTGCCAAACACAGGAGACCAGAAGACAGGGCTTATAGGGTATCCTCTGGTCTTACTTGTGTTCATACAAATGACACCTCTGTTGTTCTTTATCTTCATTTTGTCCTTTAAAAAATGATTAAGATACTTCCATATCAATAATCAGGCAGCGTTCCTTCCCTCGCCTCCATTTTTAATATCAAGATCTCAACAACCAGCCATTAAAAACCCTATGAGGGTCGCTATGAGTTGGACTGGACTCAATGGGTACCTAACACCACCACCAACACTCCCTTAATATAAAACAGTATGAATCAGTTAGAATATACTGAACAAGTAAAATGGAAGTAGGGAGTGGTTGTTTATAAAATAACTCCATTTTATTTGATTTGTTGAAAAATATTAAAATATAAATTAATTTTTACATACATAAAACATGCATAGATTTGTAGAAATATACATATACCTGTATAGCAATTTAGTTTTAGAAAAATATGTAAAGCTAAGAAGTCAGGATTCTGGCATTGAGTTTTTTAAGCAGGAGCCAGGAGAATTTGGCTAACTTTGGTAAACTTAAATAAAGAGTGCTATGGTTTGGATCAAAAATGTCCCTCAAAGGTCATGTGATGGAACGTTTGGTTCCCAGATGGTGGCACTGTCCTGGTGGGAGGGTGGAACTCTGGGAGGCCAGATCTAGCTTTGTGGAAGTAGGCCACTGAGGTAAGCTTTTGGATGTTTTTACCTGAGCCCCTGCTCCAGCCAATCGCTGTCCTCTCTGCTCCTGATTGCTAAGATGTGAGGTTCTCTGACACAGGTCCCACCATGCCTGCCCTGTCACCATGCTATGTGCCTGCCTTGCTTCTGTGGATGGAAATCCTCTAAGAGTGAGCTCCCAATAAGTCTCTCTCCTCCATAAGTTTTTTTCAGTTGGTTTCTCTGTCATAGCAACATACCAACTAATACAAAAAGGTGTATTAGATCCAGAAAAATTCTTTAAAACAGACTTTATATGAGAACTTGCTGGTTCCTGTATACATTTTGAGATCATTCAAGTCTTTACCTAACAAATACCAAATTCTTTGCTGTTGTATGCTTGGCAATGGAGACAGAGCATTGAACAATGCAGACAGAGATGTTTCCTGTCCTTTGTTGCCTGTCCTTAGTGGTGTTTAAAGGCTACTGGTAATACAAACACTAAGCTAGGTAATTAAAGTAAAATCTGTTGTGAATTATGATAGTAGGTAGAGCATAACCCATAGAAGCCTTCAGTAGAGAATCTACTTAAGGTGTAAGTGAAAGTCTTGTAGAAGAATTTGCATTTATGCCAAGACCCAAAGGATGGGAGGGTCAGTCTGGTGACGAGTTAAAGAGAAGCATTCCAAGGAGAAGCAATAGCAGGTATGAAAAATCAGAGGTGAGAAGGAATATCATATGTTCAAGTAACTGAAAGGTCATCCAGAACCAGATGCTATTTTGTTGAATAAGGACATTCAGATCCCAAAGGATGGAGAAAACTGCCCAGTGGTGCTGGGCATAGAACACAGGTCACCTGAATGCAGGTGTCAAGAACTGCCCTCCTGCCATTGTCTCCATGGCCTTGAAGCTGAGCTGCTGCTAGCTCATATGGCACCTTTGCAGGAATCAGAAATATAACCTCTTTCTACATTATTGTAAAAATATTATTAGAAAAAGACTGCCAGAAAATTACATGAAAAAATGTGCAAATCTACAGTGTCTGTCATCTTAATGGTGTTCTGTTAGATGTATGGCATGCATAATCACATTGGCTGCTGAAGATTCAGATCAATCAAGTAGAAATTAGTGATCTTTTAAGCATCTGTTGGGGGAGAGTCTATAACCATCTCACTCCAACAGCTTTTTAATGGTTCCTGATGAGTTGCCCAGAGTGGAACCATTGCCCTTGACCTCCTCTCAGGTATTTGTCTTCTCTTAGTTCTGCTTTATGACCCAGTGTCTGCTGTGATCTTCAACATTCCTGTCTTCTTTCCTGCCTACTGATTTATTACTTTCCATGAGCAGGTTAGTTTTCTCCATCTGAAATGAATGTAGCCATCAAATCATAAAACTAGAAATTTAATTTTGAATTTTGCCTCCTCATTGGGTTTCTGTTCCTCTTGCATTTAGTCTTTGTGTGGGGGAGTGTGTGAGTTGTGGTTGGGTATAATCCTTGTGGCTTTGTTTGGGAAGGTTGGTAGAATCTCTTCTGTAAAGAGTAAGCTAGAGAAAAGAATGGATGCTGAACATCAGTTAGAATAAATTTTTCCAAGTGAGTAATACACTAAAAAACATTAGTTTTATAGTATTCAAAGATGTTTAACAAAAATAGGAAAGATTCATTTGTTAAATAATCTCGAGCAACTGAAGTAATAAAAAGGGAAGACATAAAAAAGGCAGATTTTTTTCTATGCTGTAGAACCTGGTACTATGCTAGTGTGGTTGAGAATATGCAATTGCATGCACCATTTTAAGATTTACTTGTTTGTTTGTTTGTTTGTTTTGAGACAGTGTCTCACTATGTAGCTGAGGCTAGCCTAGAATTCACTATGTAACTCAGGCTGGCTTCAAACTCATGATCCTATCCCCCTACTTCTCCTTTGTAAGTTCTGGGACTATAAGTGTTTGCCACCACACACCAATAATGAGATTCTTATGCTTCTAGAAGTACATTTGCCCTTGAGCTAACCAGGCCATGCTCTCTTTCAGAAGAGAGTAACAGTCCAGTCATAGTTTATTCCTAGATACTCCAGGAGGCATGAGAAAGGGAGGGCTCCTGGTAGGTGGGCTGCCATATCCTAAGAGGATTTGGTGCAAAGGGAGGCAGAACCAAGGAAAGCCAAAGACAGAAGTTCATCCAGGGAAAGAGAAGTGAGAAGCCTGATATTCATGGCTTCTCTTAGCTGTTTAAGGCAGGGCTTCTACTACACTGAGAAATTAGAGTGTCCTTCTGGGAAAAGGGGCTGGAAGATCATGGTGGGAAATAGGTGTGATGTCTGTAATAACTGCCTCAGGGCCATGATCAAAAACCCTTACTCCCTACTCCCTCTTAGTACCACAGGATCATTTCTGGCCTCCCATGACAGGACTTGCCAAACACAGGAGACCAGAAGGCAGGGCTTATAGGGCATCCTCTGGTCTTACTTGTGTTCATACAAATGACACCTCTGTTGTTCTTTATCTTCATTTTGTCATTTAAAAAATGATTCAATTTCATATTTCTTGTTCTATTTCACATCCAAGCCTGAGGGCCAATGCTGAAGTGAATGTGTCACAATAGTCAAGATATGGAATCAACCTAGGTTTCTATGAACAGATGAATGCATAAAGAAAATGTGGTATATATACATCATGGAGTTTTATTCAGCATATAGAAAGATGAAATTATGTTATTTTCAGGGAAATAGATAGAACTAGAGATGATCATTTTAAGTGAAATAAGCCAGATCCAGAAAGACAAACATTACACATTTTCTCTCACATGTGGGTGCTAGATTTTAATATATATATTCAATATAAAAATATATATGTCATGAAAGTAGAAAGGGAATTTTGTATGGAGACAAAGGAACTAAAGGAGGGCAATAATAAAGGGTAATGGGGGAAAGGAAGAGAAATACCACATTTTGTTCTCAAAGGCAGAATCTGGGTGTATAATGCACACACACACACACACACACACACACACAAACACACACACATACATATATACAAGCAAGACATGCAAACAGAAAGGGAACCATTGGTGAGGAAGAAGGGGATCAGCAGGGGAAAGGTTATGAGAAGATAATGGGGAAGGCGAACATGAGCAATGTACAATGACATGCATATATGGAAATGCCATAATAAAACCCGCTAAGTTGTACACTAACTAAAATTACTAATAAAAATAATTTTAAAAAATAATAAAAATCAGAAAATTAAAAAATGTATATCTTTCAAAATAAGAGTGTATTAGTTTTCTAGAACTGTCATAACAAAATACCACACAGCGTGTGTGTGTGTGACCTTTTCTCTTGGAGGCCTGCAGTACCTACAAAGAAATAGAATTGTGGACTTGGGGCTAAGACTAAATGCATGTTTATTGAATCAAGTTGAAAATATCTAATTTTAAAAATGAGTCTTAAACTCTACAATCTATTGGGTAAGCATGAAGCATTTTAAATGGTTTATATTTACAGTCTTGATTTAAGATGAACGTTCTGTCAAAAAAAGACAGGAAGAACAAGAAAAGAAGCTTCAGGTAGGAAAAATGGAATTGTAAGAGTTGCAATGTGAATGCCTTAGGTCTAATATTTTACATTCCTCTAAAATCCAACAACCAGGGCTGATGTCTCCCTGAGGTCTTTATTTACATTATGTATATTCCAGGCTGTCTGATTTCAAGGGAAAACATGAGCAATGATTGTCATGCGAATGAGGGATTTGGGGCCTTTGTCTCAGGGCACTGCAAGGCAAGTTGAGGGGCATCAGGCTTACTTTCTGTCATCTGAAGCAGAAAGATTTGAACTTGACATATTTTGTTAACTGAATTGAGGGAATGAAAATAGAGTGACCTAAGCAATTGGGGATCAGCTAAGAGCTAAGAATAGTAACTCCTTGCACCCTGCCTTCAATGTCATAGTGTGCTATGGGGGATCTGGCCTGTCAAAGGTTTGTGAACTCAGGTTGAGGTTCTGCAGTATTTGAGTGGCTCCAGGGACTAAACAACTGTCCTAATGTTACTTCTGAAACCCAGTGTCAGGATTTCTAGTGACAGGAAGCAGACCCACTGGATGTTATAGGCTAACAATTGTTCACTCTTTATAATGTAACTTGGCCATATCTGTTTAAAAAGGGGAACATGTCAAATAACAACCTCCAATAGTGGATCTCTGGCTGCTGTCTCCACTATTCAGTGTTGGGGATTTCTGGGGATATGTCTCCTTTCCTTTTACTGTGTTTCCTTCCAGTGCTTTGAGAGTACATGCCTTCTCTAACCTTCCCTTCTCTGGGTTTCTGTGGGGAAGAATTTAATTGCTTTCAGTGGCCCAGAGGAACTGCTTCTGTTGCTGATGTGTCTTGAGGTTGGATAGAGACCACCGTATCACCAACCTGGTCGTTACAATGAAGCTGGTGGTCTTTGTCACCCGTGCCTTTTCTAACACCAGCTTGTCCTCCACAATTACAGATATGCTGATCTTTGTGCTTTCAGTAGTCTTGGAAAGTTTTACAGAACAAATTTTGGGGTTTAGTAGATGTTGATTAGCATTTCCTTGTCCAGAGACTCACAGTGAGTCAATAGTGATTGTGCAAGCCAAAAATTCTACTGATGGACTTATACTGTGCTTAGAATGGCCCCTATCTTTCAAAGACTGCCTGTTGTCTTTGAAGAACATGTTTTCTGTTGACATTTTGTCCACTCAGGGTGAGTAATTTTCCAAGAGTGTCCTTGGTCTTTTGTATGCATAGATTCCTAGTGAGGTCACCCTACCATGTCTTTTGAAGTTACCAGGTGAAAAGAGTTGCACCTCAAACCCCTGCCTGAATCTGTGATCACTGAGGGATGGGAACTCTCAGTTCTCAAAAAAGTGGAGGAGAAGCAAGAAAAATAAAAGAAGGGGAGGAGGATCGAGGATCTGTGAAAATGTTAGGCTATGGGAAGAAAATCAGATTGTCTACTTCTTTGTTTTGCCTCTATGCTATTCATCTCAGAGGTTATCCAGAGCTAGGAAGGGAAAAGGAAATACTTTTTGTAAAAGGCTTGCTATTTGCCAATCACCAGTGAGAAAGGCTTCATAAATTCCTAAAGAGCCAATGTTAGGAACTGGTCTTGTAGATGTAGAAATTGAGACTGCAAAATGCCATGTAATTGCCTTAGCTCAGGCAGCTGGTAAGAGATGGGCTCTGGATTCTGACTGTGAAGTCTTGGACATGAGGCTTCGAACCCATGACAAATTTGGTTCAGGTTCTGGTGTAGGTTCAATGTTAAAATTTAGAGAGCTCAGCCTTGGTTCATGTTCAGGTTTAAATCCTATGTGTAGATTGTTGTTGTTGTTGTTAGGTGCTATGGAGTTGGTGTCAGACTCATAATGATCCTATGTACAGTAAATGAGATACTATTGCAAGTGCTTCTCTGCTATTCATAGGGTTTTCAATGACTAATTTTTTTTTCTTTAGGGAGGTAGGGGGTTGCCAGGTCATTCTCCCAAGCCTACAGCATGTGATGTTCCCAAAATGGTCTCCCATCCAAGTACTAACCAGGTCCGACCCTGCTTAGCTTCTGAGATCTGACAGGATCAGACACTATAGTGGTATGGCTGCAAGCTATTGTGTAGATAGCAGGGCTTCAAATTAAATCTGAACTCTGAACCCATTCCGGTTCAAGCATTTAAAATTTTTTTCTGAACCCTGAATCCTGAACCCTGAACCCAAACCCAAACCTGAACCCAGTGAAAAATTGGTTTGGCGTTCAGCTTTTAATTCTTCTTTTTTTTTTTTTTTGGTATCATTAGCTATTTAAAATTGAGAAAAATTGAAAGCATTCTATTTGTCTATCTACATGTAGGATTAGAATTTTAAACACTAACCAGAACTAAATCCAAACCCTCTAAATTTTAGCATATTGTACTCTCACCTGAACCTGAACCCAACCCCTTAGCAAGTTTGCAGCCCTGCCTTGATATTTCAGCTGAAAAACTCTGACTTCTCATTTATTCATCACCTTAATTCAGAAGCCTTTCTGAAGCTCAGATATGTCCCATGCCTTACTCAGTCCAACTCTGTCTTTCTTGGTCAATTCTGTGTCACTAAGCTGCCTTTTGGGGCTGGGATTTGGCTCAGTTGGTAGAGCGCTGTGCTGCAGTCTCTGAGGTCCTGAGTTCAATTCCCAGCACCGCACAAATGGGAGAAGGACCTGGTAATCCACTTCCAAGGCAATCCCGAAACAGAAACAGTCAACCATTGAAAACCCTATGAGGGTCACTGTGAGTCAAATACCGACTCGACGGCACCTAACAACAACAACAACAACAAGCTGCCTTTTAAGGATGGTTTCTCTTAGACCAGAGTTTCTCAATCACAGTCCTAGTGACATTTGAGGCTACATGATTCTTTGTTGTGATGGCTGTTTTCTGTGCTGTAGGATGTTCAGTAGATCTCTAGCCTCTATTCACTAAAAGCCAGTAACATCTCCCCCTATCCTTGCCAAGTTATGACAGCCAAAACCCAATGATGTCACCATACATTGCCCTATGTTGTCTAGTGGTAAAATTGGCCCCAAACACCAGTGATTTGAGAATTCCAGTTCTAAGACATCTCACCTTGGATGACTCCACTTCTCTGCTATCCTCATTACTCGCTATAGCCACATTTGCCATAGCAGTACCTGGCTTCCTTCAGATGAGGGCACAGAGATCTGTGCTCAAAGTGAGCTGGCCTAAGCGACCACAACGGCTCCAGAGAAAGCCTGGGTAAAAGAAAGGGCCCTGAGAAATGAGAGGCAGGTCAGGTGGGAATGAATGGGGAAGCCTCTGGGCAGGCCTATCCTTCTTGCTGGCCCACTCCTGAGTGGGAAAGATGGATGGACAGCATCTGAGAACCTATCTTTGCACCTATTTCATCCCTATCCTCAGTGGATTTTAACTTTGTGTCTCAAATTATTATGTCCCTTTAGCTTTGAGTTTCCTATCTCCCTTACCTTTTCCCTACTTTCTACCATTTCTTGGGGAGTTTGGGCATCCCAAGCGAAAGGAAAGACTCATCAGGGTGAGTTGAATTCTATGTACCAAAGGAAGCATTATATCCATCCAGAGGGGCCTTACTCCCTCCCAATGACACCAACTCCCTTAGCTCAGCAAATGTCACAGCAGTACTTGCTAACCATGATTAGATACATCACAGCACACATGGGCAAATGTGTTTAACACAAATACAATGATCCTTTTTCTCTCACTGAAAATGTGTATTTATTCCTCTGTTATCTTGTCTGGGCAACTGTTAATGTAGGACAGCTTCAAAACTCACCTTATCTTTGATCAGCTCCTCACCATACTGCAGATCGCACCCCAGTGTCTACTCAGTTGTTTCAATAGAACACTAGAGAGGGATGGCTCAGTCTTGATGACTGGGCTTGGTGGGGGACAGATGGAGAGACATTTGAGTGCTCATTGAGGGACAGATAGGAGGGCATTTGAGTGCTCATTGGTTGACCCAAACAATATGGTGCCCCGTGTTTCTGATAGGATGGCCAATGTTTCATGGAACAGGTATGTAGCAGTTGGTGCCTTTTGCTATCCCTTCTTCCAAGAGAACGCCTGTCTTCTAGTTTAGAGGAATGATGACCTTGGGCATCATTCGCATAGTTAACACTGGTAGTTTTGTTTTTATTCTTTTTATTTTAACTATGCAGTCAATTAAATATTGAAGGTCAAATACATACACCTCTCACAAGCTTTTGCATGCATGGTATAAAACTACAAGGAAAAAGTGGAATATATGCAGATAAATAACCATGTTAGTGATTTCCTTGTTATGTTGTGTTATAACACTTGGGATAAATATTGAAATGATTGGGTTCATTTTAACGTGACTAAGTGTTATCTTAGCATAAATAGGTTTAATTTTGGTGTTAGAAATGCAAAGAATTTTTCCCTATAATACTAATAATGACTTTATTTTTTACTTATGAAAATTCACCTTATGAAGAAATTTTTCAGGAGATGATGGCTCTCAAACAGTAGGGGGGAAATTTGTGTTTTCTTTTTTTGGGGGGTGTGGGGGTACTGGGAGAGTTAAATGCAGGGCCTCACACATACTTTGTAAGTGCTCTACCACTGACCAGCACTCCAACCCCTTTTTCATTTTTTATCTTGAGACAGGGTCTCCCTATGTTATGCAGGCTACCTCTGACCTCAAATCTGCAATTCTCCTGACTCTACTTCCCAAGTCACTGAGATTACAGGCACGTGCCATTACACCTGGCACAGGGGAAGGGGAAGATTTTGTGTGTATTCTGATATAGATGTGGCTGTAGATTTGTTAAAACTTTTTACCCTGAAATAATTTTAGATATACAGGCAGTTGCAAAAATAGTACAGAGA
>VMDO01041620.1:0-11058 GCA_007922755.1 Pedetes capensis
GTGTGTGTGTGTGTGTGTGTGTGTGTGTGTGTGTGTGTGTGTGTGTGTGTGTGTGTAGCTAGAACATAACAGGGAATATCATGTATTTTTTGTTATTGTTAGGTGCCATCAAGTCAGGTCCAACTCATAGCAACCCTATGTACAGCAGAATAAAACACTCCCCCAACACTGTGCCACGCACGCCTGGTACTACTGTCAGTGCTTCTCTGCTATTCATAGGGTTTTCAATGGCAGATTTTTTGGGGAGTGGATTGCCAGGTCCTTCTCCCTAGCCTGCAGCACTTGGAATTCCCAGGCGGTTCCCTATCCATGGACTAACCAGGCCAACCCTGCTTAGTTTCTGAGATCAAGCAGGATCAGATAGATGCCAGGGTGCTACAGCTGCAGACTAAAAAAAAAAATAAATCATGTATTTGTTATTGTTGTTGTTAGGTGCTGTTGAGTCGGTATTCGACTCATAGCGACCCTCATAGAGTTTTCAATGGCTGTTTCAGGAAAGCCTTGGGAGTGGAATGCCAGGCCCTTCTCCCATTTTTGTGGTGCTGGGAATTGAACTTGTGACCTCAGAGACTGCAGTGCAGCACTCTACCAACTGAGCTAAATCCCAGCCCCCATCATGTATTTGGTTTCCCTTTATTATAGCACATAGAGCACCCTAGATTTGAATTTAGTCATTTCATGTACTCTGTAACACTCACCGCGATTATAATCCCTGTTTACAACACTCACAAGTTTTAAAAACCTGTTCTATTTTGTTCTTTTGTGGTGCTGGGCATCAAACCCAGAGCTTCATGCATGTTAGGCAAGTGCTGTATCACTGTCCTATACTACTGGCTCATATTCTGGTCTATTTGAATCGGTTTTGGATTAGCCAAAAAAAAAAAAAAAATGAGAGTGGTGCAAGAGAAAAGTAAAGCAAGCAACCAATTCAGTATCTGTATCTGTTCCTATCTCTGGGGGAGGAGGGAGGTCTGTGGGAGCTGGGGGACAGGATGGGCAGGCAGAGGTGCAGGATCCCAGGCCATGCTCCCCGCTGGGCTGCGCTTCCCTGCCACAGCAGCCCTCAGCAGTTGGGTGAAAGGGTCGGCCCTAGGCAGGCTGGGGCTGAGGTGCACACTCTCTTCTCCCCTTGCCACCCTGCCCTCCCAGGAGACAGTACTCACTTGCCAGGTTTGTCCAGCAGCCCCCCAGCGGGGCACTGGCAGCACATCAGAATGTACTCCTGCAGGGCCTGCTGGTGGAACATCCAGTGGCTCATGCTGAGGGCAGGGTCACCTGGGGAAAGGCAAAGCATCCGTGAGGCCTGGCAGGGCTCCAGCCAGCTATCAGTGATGCCTTACACTTTATCACCCAGCGGGAATGGGCAGGGTCCCCAACTCCCCCACTCCCTCCCAGTTCACTTGTTATCTTCACAATGTGTCCCTTCTCCTCAACCTTGACCTGGGTCAAAGAGCAGATGTTCAAAAGAGCAGTTTCGCTTGCCTTGCTGCCCACCAGTCACCTTGGATGACGATCCTAAACTGCATCTATGCCAGGCAGCGAGCGACCCCACAGTTTAGCTTAGCTTTCTAGACTGACCTTATTACTGCTCCTGAACTGGTCCACCACTCTTTATTCTGGGCTCCTGAAGACATTTCTTCCATCACCTCTCTAAGCAGCTAAGCAAACTTTCAGCAAGGGGTAATACATTGTTTCTTCTCCTACTTTTCTAAGCCTGAACTAAAACTGTCTCCCAAGTGAATTCTCCAACTTTTGGCTCAAAAGGTTTTCTTTCTTTTTTTTTTTTTTTTTTTTTTTTTTTTTTTTTTTTTTTGTAGTACTGGGGGTTGAACCTAAGGCTTCACACTTGCATGCTTTGCAAGTGCTGGACCACTGAGCTGCGCCCCCAACCTTTTTTTTTTTTTTAACTGTTTTTGAGACAGGGTCTCGCTAAATTATGCAGACTACCTCCGGTCTCAAACTTGCCATCCTCCTGCCTCCGCCTCCCAAACTGCTGGGATTATAGGCGTGCACCACCACACCTGGCTCTCAAAAATGTTTTCTAAGAGACATTACTAAGAACTGCCCACCTGAATCATGTAATATGATAGTCCAAGCAAAAATTGGCCATGCTTATTGCTTATAATACTACTAAAATAAGCACCTGTTTTTTGTTTTGGGGGGGTTTTTTTGTTTTTTCCCTTTCCCTGTGGTGCTGGGTCTCAAACACAGAGCCTTGTACATGCTAGGCAAGTGCTCTACCACTGAGCTATATCCCCAGGCTCTGGGCTTCCTCACTCTCAAGTTCAGCCGGTACAGAGAATTCTATGGGTCACACAGTTATCAAGTGAGGAGAAGGGATGAGTTGGCATCACACAGATGTGTGCAGAAAATGATTTTAAATAATACAGAGTACATGCATTAAATTTTTGGTCAGTTTTATACATTGGGCTGCAAAGATGTCAAACAATCTATAAATGGTAAATGAAAACTAAATTTTCCATCTTTTAATCTTTTTGTTTCTAAGCATTTTTCTACATAATTATTAGAATTTTCTATCCTTTTCATTTAACACTATAGCCATCAACTTCTTTTCTGCTTTATTAATCTTTATTACCATCACTCTGAATAGCTATACAGCATCTCATAAGGTGGATGTACAAGGTAACTGCATCAGAAAAGGAATGGGGCCAAAAATCTCATAGATATGGGTATAAAAACTTCTAGGTAAAAATTTGTAAGAAGTTAAATAATATATATGAAGGGAATATGTTAGAAAAATATTTAATTGTGGAGTATTTCAAATAGAAAATAGCAATTTTTTTTTTCTTAAAAGAGACACATGCTTGTAGTCTCAGCTATGTGGGAGGTTGAGGTGTGAGGATCACTTGAGCCCAGGAGGTTGGGACCAGTCTCAGCAAAATTGTGAGTCCCCCAAGGAAGAAGAAAAGGAGGGAAGGAGAAAGGAAAAAGACACAGACAAAGAGATGGGGAAGGGCTGCTGTTTGCTGGATTGAGCACTCACTGAGAGACAACGGCTGGCTGACACGTGGAGGCCAGGGACAAACGCCTCTCATCTTCAACACTTGAGTCCCCCGCACACACTGGGCCCAGTGAGATGCTCACACCATGAAAGGGATGTGGACACTGAGTCCAAGCAAAGGAAGTGGACATGGGGTCTCCTATCTCACCCCAGGACATGGGTTTATGGAGGCCTCAAACTATTTTAATTCCTTTCCTCTCTTTTCCCTATGTGTGAGCACAGCTGACTTCATAGAAGATACAAACATAAATGACAGGGCTTTATCTTATTTTACGTATTTCCGAGGTTGGTCCCAGTTCCTTGCAATTATAAGAAATGCTACACTACACATCTTTGTGAACATTCTCCGTACACAGGATCACCTTCTTCAAAAACATTGAAGACTATTCAGCTGTAAGGAATAAACATTTTTAAAGCTTTTAATAAATTCTGATAAACTGCTTTAAGAATTTACATAGCTGCCAGAAAAATTTTTGCATTTTACTGTACTAACAGCACCTGATCATTTCTTCTCATTTGCATACCTTTGATTACTAATTAGGGTGAATTTTTTCTGTAACTTTTGTTTACTAGTTGCATTTCCTTTTGAGATGTCTGTCCTTTACCTTCTAAGATCCAACAGTCAATTTTGTTAATCTTTTTTATTATTATATTTATCCCTTGTCTATAACATGCTGTATCTATTTCCTCATTTTTACTCTTTTGGTTATGAAGCTTAAAATATATATAAGTATATAGTTTGTACTTACACTATAATCATACTGTTGGGTTTTTTTTCTTTAGAAAAGCATATTTAATGGGTATGGGTTTGGGGAGGAGGCTGTTGAAAATGTTCTAAAATTGACTGATGATGGTTGTACAATTCTATATTTTAAATGGATGAACTATATGGTATCTCCATAAAGCTGTTATTTCAAAAAGCATATTAAACTTGAGGATAACTGCATTAAACCTTCTGTATAAAATATACCCTTATTTCAGAACTTATAACCAATAAAAGACTTATTATAAGGTAAATGATAACCTATGACTAAAATTGGGATCTGAAAAGAAAATGTTATGTTTATTATTAAAAGATTACAGAGTGTTTTAGTTACTTCCTACAGTACTGAACTTTAAAAGCTCAAAGTTCATAAACTCTACAAAGGAGCTTCCAAAGATACTACATTTGGATACTAGTGCACACATTCATGGCAAGATGAAGGGAGATATGATTATGCGGTGATAACTGCACATGGAAATCAGCTGTTCAAATCCTTTATATCTCGGTCTTAAATTATAGATCTCATTATAATGTCATTTTGCATTTCAGAAATTTATTTCATCTATGAATCAAAAGTCTTTCCAAACTATAACTGACTGTACAGCCACACATAGCTCAATTTCATAGGTGGACAAGAAAAAGCCCAAGGAATGCCCCAAAGAACATACCAAAAAGCTAGTGTCTGTCACCTAAATAGAAACTTGTGGCTGGGGTTTAGCTCAGTTGGTAGAGCACTGCTCTGGACTCTCTGAGGACCTGGGTTCGATCCCCAGCACCACAAGAAAGGAAGAAGGACATGGGAATCCACTCTTAAAGCAATCCCAAAACAATCAGCCAGTGAAAACCCTATTAGGTGGAGCTGACTCAACAGCACTAACAACAACAAATAGGCTCAGGCTGCTTTCTTATTGCTCCACGAAAAGAAAATAAGACTGAAGTAGTCATCGTTAGATATTTTAATGCTATTACTAAAATTCAAGTCTTTACTCAAATATTGCCCTCAATAAGTAGAAGGCAGTCATCAGCAAGGAGCTGATAGTCACGTGCAAATCAAAAAATGGTCTAGACTGTACTGTTGTTGTTGTTGTTGTTAGGTGCCGTTAGGCCTTGGGAGTGGATTGCCAGGCCCTTCTCCCATTTTTGGGGTGCTGGGAATTGAACTCGGGGCCTCAGAGACTGCAGTGCAGCACTCTACCCACTGAGCTAAATCCCAGCCCCAGACTGTACTGAGCCTTTTTCTATTTAGTCAGCAAAAAGATCACTGCCATTTTATTTTATTTTATTTTAGTGCTGGGGATCACTTAGGGCCTCACACATGCTAGGCAAGTGGTCTGCTACTGAGCTGTACTCCGAGTTGCAAATATATCTTTAAAAGGCAATGACTGCCGGGCACGGTGGTGCACGCCTGTAATCCCAGTGACTCTGGAGGCGGAGGCAGGAGGATTGCAAGTTCGAGACCAGAGGCAGTCTGCGTAATTTAGCGAGACCTTGTCTCGATAAGTAAAAAAATGGGCTGGGGGCACAGCTCAGTAGTCCAGCACTTGCAGAGCATGCAAGCGTGAGGCCCTGGGTTCAACCCCCAGTACTGAAAAAAAAAAAAAAAAAAAGGCAAATAATTGGGCCAGGCACCATGGTGCATGCTTATAATCCCAGTAACTCAGAAGGCTGAGGCTGGAAGATCACGAGGTTGAAGAGGCCCAAGGCAGCCTCAGCAACTTAGTGAGATCCTATCTGAAAACAGAAAATGAAAAAGGGGCTGAAGGTGCAGCTCAATGGTAGAGCATTTGCCTCACATGTGTGAGGCCCTGGGTTCAATCCTCTAGTACGAGAAAACAAAATAATCAAGAACAAGAACCCAAAAGTTTTCAAGCCACAGAAGGCAATGACTGGGCTAGAGATATAGCTCAGTAGTAATGCATATGCTTAGCCTCTGGGAAGCCTTGGGTTCAAACCCCAGGACCAAAACAGTAAAAATAATTTTTTTTTTTCAGTACTGGGAGTTGAACCCAGGGCCTCACGCTTGCATGCTTTGCAAATGCTGGACCACTGAGCTGCACCCTAGCCCCCCCTTTTTTTTCTTTTTACTTTTTTGAGACAGTGTCTCACTAAATTATGCAGACTGCTTCTGGTCTCGAACTTGTGATCCTCCTGCCTCCGCCTCCTGAGCCGCTGGGATTACAGGCGTGTGCCACCGTGCCTGGCAAAATAAAATAAAATAAAATAAATTTAAAAATGTATTTCCTTACTTACTAAAAATGAACAGAAACAACAATATGTATAGGTTTTAAGAAACACATTAGAGAAGTATATAGAATTTACTTCCTCCCAGTGGTGCCCTTTGTTAGAGGACTTTTGTGTGTGCTGCCAGGAAAAGCTGGGCGTGTAACAGCCTGTGTGCACATGGCTGCTTTGGACATGGCCTTTTGCACTTTAAACTGTATTCTGGAGAGCTTTCCATATGAGCCCAGTGTGTGGAACCCTTGCATGCAGTTACTGTTTAGAGAGATTATAATTTATTTAACCATCAATCTTTTGATGGGCATTTTAGGTTTGCTACTAAAACTCTACTACAATGTGCCTCCTCTGCTAATATCTCTGCAGGTGATTTCCTGGTAGTACATAGCTGAGTTCAAAGGGTAAGTGAAGATCCGGGGATATACCTCAGTGGAAGAACCCTTACCTAGTATGCACAAGGCCATGGGTATAATCCCCAGCACTGCCCAAAAAGAAAAAGAAAAAAAAGATTGCTTACAAAGGGTAAGTGCCCTTATAAGTTAAACAGAGGTTTCCAAACTGCCCTCCAAAAATTGACATGCCTAATTTACATCCCCACTAACCATACAAAAATGCCTATTTTCTTACACTGTCCCTAACATAGGGTATCAAGTTTTTTTAATCTCTGCCAATCTGATAATAAAAGAGGAATAGTGTTTCACTGTTATAATTTGCATTTCTTTAACTGTAAATGAGCCACACAACTTTTGGTTAGATTAATGGCCACCTGCAGTGTTACAGGCAGGACCCTGATGGCAGCTAGTTTGGACTCACACTACCTTCCAACTATTGTGGGTGGCAGCCAGGTATTATAAAGCAAGTCCCTTAACTTCATGTACTTTGTTTCCACATCTGCAAAATGAGAATAACAAAGGTATCTCTTTCATAGGGCTGTTGTGAGGATGGAATGAGAAAATGCACTTGAAATACTCAGTAAGGCCCAGGTGTGTTTGCTTGCGAAGTCTCAGCTGCCATTAGTAGGAGGTGTTGTAGAACATGTGGTAACAACAGTGGTTCTTTTTCTAGGACCTGTCTGTTTCAATCCTTTAACTGTTCTCAACTGGGCTATTCAGCCACTTCTTATTGATTTGTATGACATTTTTCAAATTATCCCTTCATTACTTATCACAAATATTTTTCCCATCTTGCTATTTGTTTACAAAATTTCCTTTCTTTTGTAAAATAATTTTTGTTGTTTTTCTTTACTCAAGAAATACGTGTCAACTGCAGAAAAAGTAGGAAATATAAACAAAAAAGAAAGAAAATAAACACCATCACTGTAACTTCACATCCTAGAGTCTATCTTATATTTTTCTGCTGTTGGGGATCAAACTCAGGGCCTTGTGCATGCTGGGGAAGTGTTGTACCACTAAGCTACATCCCAAGCCCTTTGCATTAACTTTTTTTTTTTTTTTTTGCAGTACTGGAGGTTGAACCCAAGGCCTCACGCCTGCATGCTCTGCAAGTGCTGGACCACTGAGCTGCGCCCTCAGCCCATTTTTTCACTTTATTTGAGACAGGGTCTCGGTAAATTACGCAGACTGCCTCTGGTCTCGAACTTGCGATCCTCCTGCCTCCACCTCCTGAGCCGCTGGGATTACAGGTGTGCGCCACCGTGCCCGGCTGCATTAACTTTTAAAGAGCCCATTTCTCACTAAACATGAGCTGCACTGCTATGAAGTCCACCTAGGATCATAGTATAGGGTGACCATGTTTCTACAGTGCATGTCCTTTTGACTCCAACATCAGTGTTTTGCCACCTGCTCAAAATACATCCTCCTTCTTTTAAGACTCTAGTCATCCCAAGTCCAAGAAACTCGCTGTTTTGGAGGAGGGGGATTCTTGCCTACTGCAGGCCTTCCCCCAGGTAATGAAACAAGCTGGAAATACCAAGATTGCCAGGCAGCCTTTCCCACAGGCAAATCTTGGAATGTGACTAAATCCTCCCAAAGTTGAATTTCAACACACACGTCAGCCTGCACCTCTGGGAAACTCTAGCAGGTAGTTCTCCTGTGATAGTGCTCCCTAGATTTCCCTGGTTTGCAGGTTTGTAAAAGACAGCTTTGCTGGTTAGGCACCTCACCAGCTCCAAATAAAGAGACCACCAAAACCCCAAGTTATTTCTTTTTTAGAAACACTGGCATCTGGAGCACTCCTGATACCCCTTACCAGCAGTCAGCCAGAGACTGCAGGCTCCACAGTGAAGGCAGTTATGTGCCTTAATACCCTGAAAACTAAATCCAGCGGCCTGGGCTAGGAAGAGGCCAGCAACTGTTTACCTTAGTATCAAAAGTGGCTGTAATTCAACAACCCCCAATAAAATTAAGAAATTAAAGAATGGAGCACAGAAAGTAGAGTCAAACAAGAAAGAAAAAAGTGTGGGGAGAAAAGAATTTCATATTTCATACTCAAGGAATACATTGCCTAACTGAGTCCTAGGAAGTTTCCCACTGGGCCAAGGGATTTCCCTATAGGAACAGATTAGCACCCAGCAGGGTAGCCATGACCCTCCCTCTCCCACCTGTGCTCAGAGTCACCCTGTTGCCACAGAAAGTAAAAGAGCAAGAGTCAGGAGGCAGCAGAAAGTCTGAGGTTCCAGAGGAAGAGAAGGAATGTTCCCAGAGGTTATGTTTGCTCTGGTTCCTTTGGTTTTGCATCTCCATTCAAGACCCCACCAGAAAGGAATGTGGATTTTGCCAGCCCAGTGGTGTGGGTGGAACAAACTCCCATGTAGGAATGCTCTATGAATTTAAAAAAAGAAAGCACTTCTGATGGTGACGACCATGCAGTCAGCCAGATGGGCGTGGGGGTCTTTTTTCCATAGGTTCTGGTTCTCTGCCCCTTTATGCAACGTTCTCTGCCTTTCCTGTCATTGGTGCAACCATGTGCACACTGTGGGTTTTCAGCTCTGACGTGACCAAACACTGCTTGTGATGGAAGCTGTGGTGTCACGCTACGCCAAGACAGCAGTCACTGTGTGTCTTGGACAGGCATGGGCTCCTCCTTCCGGACCACACAGCGCAGCACTAGCCTTCTTGCAGTAGTTTAAAAGGAGCTCATCTGGCCATGGTGAGGTGGAAGCCGGTGAGTGACCCCTACAGGGCAGTGGGGAGGGGGATACTAAACCCTGTTTAGAACACACATGCCCCAGGGGCAGGAGCTTCCACACCATGCTATGAAACCACAGGATGGGCAGAGTGGCCAACTCCTCTAACCAAGCACTCTGGCTCCCACCCTGCCAGTAGGTGAGGAAGGGAGATCATCTACCCCCAGCCACAGGCGACCTCAGCTTACCCTGTGCATGCAGCGCCCGGTGCAGCAGGGGGAGGAGTCCCGCCTGCCAGAAGGAGTAGCAGCCGTCCACCAGCTTGTTGCAACGACCCTGAAATCCACCTTCAAAGCGCATCTGCCGGCTTGTCACCCATTGCTGAGGAAGAGACCACGGGAGGGGCAGGTGTAAGCCAAAGAGACACAAAATCCAACAAGGCAGGACCTCCAAGGGCCACGCTATGGGAAGGAAGCTTCCTGACACGTGGCTTCTGGGTCTTCAAGTTTGGAGCCTTTGGCTTTTGTCCCTACCCTTACCTCACTGCCACAGACATTTAAACTGACCCTTTCCAAGCAACCAGCACTTATCTTTGTTGTTTGTTAGATGGCATCAAGTCCTGTCTAACAACATAGGGTTTTCAAGGGCTGATTGTTTTGGGATTGCCTTAGGAGTGGATTGCCACGTCCATCTCCCATTTTTGTGGTGCTGGGGATCGAACCAGGGACCTCAGAGACTGCAGAGTGGCGCTCTACCAACTGAGCTAAATCCCAGCCCCATTCAGACAACCACTTTTAGTTGGTTCCAAACTTGTGCTGATGCTAAGAATAAAGAAGCCATGTTGGTTTGTAAGAAGACCTTGCAAAAGTCTCTTAATAAACATGGCCTAAGTAGGAAAGCTAAGGCAACATCACCAGGGGCTCTATTCTCATCACTTACTACTCAGGGAAATTTATTCAAAGCAGACAGATGGAATTTTTTTTTGCCCTATCTCATCAGCTGATCTCAACTGTCCCTGCCTTTACCTGTTACCTGAGGACATTTGCGCCTGATTTCTTAGCAGGTCCCTACCAGGGCTGGAGGCAGAAGCCATTTGTCCTGATTATCAAATGATGACTCTGCCCAGTCTAGCTTCCTGCTCTTCAGGGGAACCTGTTACCTGAAGTCACTCAGTGGCCACACATGATACCACCACTCCTCCCTTATCTCTAAGTTTTCTAAACACATTCTACTGCCACAATCAAGATAGCCTTGAGTTTGGCCTGAAGGAATGAGCAGAACCAACTGGCTAAGCAGATACAACTTTCATTTCCCACCCCAGCTCCCAAGGCAGTTCTAGCCACCAGCCCTGGGCCACAGAGCTGCGCTACTGAACTGAAAAGCACACAGTAGGGTATGTCCCGGGTACCTGGAGTCTTCCTAGACTGAGCATCTGCAAGTTAACACAGAGACTTTACAGAAGGGGTCCTAGCCCTCTCTGTAACGCCTGTACAGTTTAGATTATGCCCTGTTCAAAGCAACATTCACCCACAGTCATAACCCCAAATTCTTTTTTTTTTTAGTGATTCTTTTATTATATTAATATACTTAAGGTGAATAAACATCTATGCCCTAAAACAATAATAAAAATATATTGCTTATTCTGTAATTCTGGTACCTGAAATAAAGGTGAATAGAAAATTATGTTAAAACATTAAAAAATTGCAAATTCTCATTAGAAGTGTTTACATTTGTATTCTAATGTCACATTTATATACAATTCTTTTAAATTAGATTTAATAGAATATTGTAAGATAAGAAAATAATATAAATAAATATTAAATATACACAAAATATAAGTGAAAATTCAATTAGTGTTCGAATTTAGATCCCTATGTATGAATGGCCACGGGCTATTACTTTAAGTTCTATTTCCTTTATTCCTGGTCCCTGAAAAGTTCACAAGCATCTGGC
>VMDO01041621.1:0-11057 GCA_007922755.1 Pedetes capensis
GTGTGTGTGTGTGTGTGTGTGTGTGTGTGTGTGTGTGTGTGTAGATTTATTATAAGGAATTGGTTCCTATAATTATGGAGACTGGAAAGTCTAAAACCTGTTGGGTGGGTCAGCAGAGTAGAGACTCAGAAGAACTGATAACCAAGTTCCAGTATGAAGGTTTCCTGCTATAGAATTAGGAAGAGCTGATGTTTCAGATGAAGCCTGAGATAGTCTGCTGAAGTCTCTTCTCGGGGAGGTTGGTCTTTTTGTTCTGTTCAGACCTTCAACTGATTGAGACCCACTTACATTATGGTGGCCAATCTATTTTTACTCAAATTATACCTAGTTTTACTTGGGAGCCGGAGGCAAGAGGATCACAAGTTTGAAGTCTGGGCTACACAACGAGTTCTAGGCTAGTCTGGGATGCATAGTGAAACCCAGTCTCAAAAAAAATACACCTAGTTAAATGTCATTGTTAGGTGCCGTTGAGTAGGGGCTGACTCATACCTACCCTCCTAGGGTTTGCAATGGCTGATTGTTTTGGGATTGCTTCCAGAGTGGATTGCTAAGTCCTCCTGTTTCTGTGGTGTTGGGGATCAAGTTAAATGTTGTTGTTGTTGTTGTTGTTGTTGTTGTTAGGTGCCATGGAGTCAGTGCTCTACCCACTGCGCTACAGTCTCTGAGGTCCCGAGTTCAATTCCCAGCACCCCAAAAATGGGAGAAGGGCCTGGCAATCCACTCCCAAGGCAATCCCGAAGCACTCAGCCATTGAAAACCCTATGAGAGTCGCTATGAGTCAGATACCGACTTGACGGCACCTAACAACAACAACAGTTAAATGTTAGTCTCGTCCAAATTGGCCTCACAGAAACACCAGAACAATATTTGACTGAATATCTGGCACTCCATGGACCGACCAGATCAACATGTAAAATTAAGCAACCTGGCTACTGGCACTGTGGGACCTAAGCAGTAGAAAGGAACAGGGAATGGTTCATTTATCCTCCTTTAGATGTGCCTGGTATCTGAATCCAGCTTCATCTTCAGAGAGTAAAACCCTAATCTTTTGCCAGTGGAGTGAAGGAAATTGGGTTCTAACTGCTTTCAAGCAATCCTGTTTTTTGCCCTTCTTGCATCCCTTCTTTTCAGAGATGTCTGCTCCTTCAAATTCCTGAACCTTTCTGGGAGTTCACAAGCATGAATCTGCTTCCTTTGAGGCTTTTTCTGTTGCTCAAGTTTTACATTTATGTTCTACTCACATTTAACTACCTGCAGCCATGGCCCTGTGGCATCTGATCCCATCAGATCTTGGAAGCAGGGTCAGGCCTAGTACTTGGATGGGAGACTGCCTGAGAACACCAGGTGCTGTAGGCTTGGGAGATGGACCCGGCAACCCACTCCCCAAAAACAAATCAGCCATTGAAAACCCTATGAACAGCAGAGAAGCACTGACAATAGTGTTTCGCTTGTTGTACGTAGGGTCGGATACCGACTCAACAGCACCTATCAACAACAACAATAGCATTGCATAGACCTAGAGAACTTATTGTCTAGTTAAATGAACTTATCTTTTTTAAAAAAGTAACAAAAAAGTAGGAGGAGGCTTCCAGTTAAAAATGGTATATTGAACATATGTGATTAACTCCATCTCCTCCCAAAGCTCCATTAAAAACACAGTAAAGTAATGAAAAAGGCATACAGCACAAGTTCAAACTATACACAAGATTTAAGTAAGATTTTGATCTAAAGTGGAGATAGGTAAATAGTAAAATGTTGTCATTAGGTGCCATGGAGTCGTGTCCAACTCATAGCCCCCATATGTGCACTAGTGGAATATTTAGTCATAAAAAAGAATGGAATCCTGTCATTTACAGCAAAATGATGGAACTGGAGGACATTATGTTAATTGAAATAAGTCCTACCCAGAAGCACAAGTACCACATGTTCTCCCTCATATGTAAAAGCTAAAAAATGTCAGGCTGAATGTAGGAAAATGATTAACAGAGATTGGGAAGGGTATGGCAGAAGGTGAATAAAGGGAGGTTGGATTTGATCAATGCAAGCCATATGCATATATAGAAATATCACACTGAATCAGTAATATGTGCAATTAATACATGTTAATCAAAAATAAAAAATAGAAGACTAAAAATTTTTAAGATCCGTATTATAGGAATATGGGCTGGGATTTAGCTCAGTTGGTAGAGCGCTGCGCTGCAGTCTCTGAGGTCCCGAGTTCAATTCCCAGCACCGCAAAAATGGGAGAAGGGCCTGGCAATCCACTCCCAAGGCAATCCCGAAACAGTCAGCTATTGAAAACCCTATGTGGGTCGCTATGAGTTGGATACCGACTCGACGGCACCTAACAACAACAACAACAAATTATAGGAATATAGTTATGTACCATATGTTTTGGTTAACAATGGAGTACATATATAATGGTATATATCATTTAGCCTGGGTGTAGTAGGCTGTACCATCTAGGTTTGTGTGAGTATATTCTATGATGTTCACACAATGATGAAATCATCTAACAATGCATTTCTTTCTTTTTTTTTTTTTTTGTGGTACTGGGGGTTGAACCCAGGGCCTCGTGCTTGCATGCCTTTGCAAGTGCTGGACCACTGAGCTGCACCTCTAGCCCATTTTGTTACTTTTTGAGACAGGGTATCGCTAAGTAATGCAGACTGCGTCTGGTCTTGAACTTGCGGTCCTTTTGCCTCCACCTCCCAAGCCACTGGGATTACAGATGTGTGCCACCATGCCTGGCCACAATGCATTTCTTATAATGTATCCCCATCATTTTTAAGCAGCACATGACCGTACTGTATATCTGAACTCCAATTGCTGCCTTTGTATAGAATTCAATTCAACAAAAATTGGTTACTTACTTGGAATTCATTTTAGTGGTGTGCTTTCTCTGGATAGCCAGCTATATCAAACACAGGTATCTAACAGTAATGAGTTCTGCCATTGTAAAGTTAGTATTTTTGTTAAGACTTCTTGTGGTTGTATCAAGCTGCTTGAGTATTTCATATTAGTGATGATATTTCCTAGTGAATTTTCTGGGATTTACAATAATCAGGTATTATGTTAATATCTCCTTTTTTCCTTGGCTTCCCTGTTGGTCCTACTCCTTGATATCTAAATCAAGAATAAGTAAACTTCAAGTCTTGAATATGCAGCCAGTGAGAATAAGTTATGCTATGCAAGCAAGTATGACTGGTAAGACTAAAGTATGGGCAGAAAGAGAAAACAGGAAGAAGAGAAGAGAAAAATCCAAGGAAGAAGTAAAATAGAAGAAACGGTCATAGAGTAGAAGATCACAGGTTGGAGAGATTTGTTTTATGATGGTTGATGTAAATGTCTGATTACTCATTCCTTTATTTGCTATTCCATCTTCCTATAGTTATATCTCAGAGTAAAATTAGAGTCTGAATGTATGCTTCTTGGTTGTTAGGTACGGTAGAGTCGTGTCCGACTCATAGCAACCCTCAGAGGTTTTCAGTGGCTGATTGTTTTGGGATTGTTTCAGGAGTGGTGTGCCACATCCTTCCCCCGTTTTTGCCATGCTGGGGATTGAACCCGGGTCCTAAGAGAGTACAGAGTAGCGCTCTGCCAACTGAGCTAACCCCCAGTGAATATATGTTTAGTACTAATTCATTTTTACTTTTTTCTTCTTCTTGGTATTGGTTTTCTTAGTTTCTAATTACCCACAGAATTGAAAATGGAAACTTTTATTTTATTTCAGGGAATGCAACCTCATCTCCAGGCTTTGTTGTCATTGTATAAGTCCTTTGTTCCTACTTTGATTTCTGTATCTTTGCCCGGAAGGAGGAAGGTAAGGTATGACAGAGAGCTAAATCCTATTAAGATTAAAATAAGCTATTTTTTATAAAGCTAATTTATAGATTTGGACTAAAATAGTTACAGCCCACCATTTAGGTATATTGTTGTGGCATTGTATTAGGGGAAGTTGTATTATAGATTGGCACCTTATTGATCCCATTTGATGCATTTAATAGATTCCTGGTTAGGAAAAAAAACATTACATGGGTTTGTAGGGGTGCCAAAGATTTCATAATTAATATGCTTTCAATTAATAAAGTGTTTTAGACTCTATGTTGCTCCAACTTATGTGTACCTGCTCTCTTGTATTTTACAACCAACTTTATAGGTCTATTTTAAGAATTCAGAGAATCTGTGGACTTCAGCTCTGCTTGCTGTGAGGCTAAGAAACCAGAGACCTTTTCCAGAACCTTTGAAATTGACATTAGTTCCAGCTAATGTCCATCCTCTAAAAAGAGTAAGTATCTCAATTAGCCCCAAATGACTTGTGTGGCTTTCTTTTATTAAATTCAAATAATAACCATTCAGATGTTGGAGGAGATTATAGATATTTAAATACATTTTAATTACTCAGGATTCTGTACTAACCACATTCAGACTCTATTAACTGAAACACCTCAAGAACTGCTTTTATATTTATAGTTTGTAGTCTTTTTAGTCCATTGATAGTTTGTTCTGTTGTCTTTCTTCTTTAGAAATGGAATTCTCTCTCACTTATACCAGTGCTAAATTCTGGTAACTACACTAAAGAATGTGGGGGGAAAAAGATGAGCCTTTTTGATTGTCTCAGTCACAATAGATCACTTCCACTAGAACACCTTCAAAGTTTCCCTCAACTTTTACAGAACATCCATTGCCTAGAGGTATGTGACTGGACCATATGCTTATATGCATTTTCTATTTGATATTTATAGCCTCTATTTTTGTTGTATATTTCCTATATGATTTTCTTGTTATTGTTAGCCACTTATTATATACTTTCCATTGACTCATTGTTCCATCTTTACAGCTGCCCTCTCAGATGGGCTCAGTGCTAAACAACTCTCTGCTCCTTCACTATATCAACTGTGTCAGAGATGAGTCAGTCTTACTGAGGCTATATCACTGGTTGAGTCAAACATTACAAGAAGGTAAGAACTGACACTTAAAAGCATTGGATGAATGAAGATGGAATAAGATTATTGATAAGTGGGTCTCTTTTATAAGGATGCCACATTCTATACGAGAGGCACCTTCATGTGTTGTAATTACTTCTGTGGTAATCATATATTCAGAGTATGAGTACTCATTATAATTTTTCATTGGTAATTTTTAGTGTACAACTCAGTGGGTCTCATTATGGCATTTCCATACATGAATTTCATTAAACATTGTTCATGTTCACTTCCCCCCTTACCTGCCTCTGACCCCCTTTTTTCATCTCCCTTCCCCACTAATGGTCCCCCTTCTACTTACATGTCTTTTTTGTGAGTATATCTATCTATATACATTCCAATTTTGCCATAAATGCAACATATATATTTCCTTTCTCTTCTCCTATTACCCTTTCTTCTTGCTTGCTCCCCCTTTTCTTTAGTCTATTATCTTTCCCAGCGTAGGCTCCTTCAACTTTCATGACCTATATATTTTAATAATGAAAATATATTGAAGTCTAATGTCCACATATGACAGAAAACATGAGATGTTTATCTTTCTGGCTTATTTCACTTAAAATGGTGATCTCTAGTTCCATCCATTTTCCAGAAAATTCCATAATTTTATCCTTCTTTGTGGCTGGATAAAACTCCATGATGTATATATACCACAATTTTCTTACCGCTCGTCTGTTGATGGGCATCTACACTAATTCTATATCATGGCTATTGTGAATAACATCGCAATAAATATGAATGAACAGGTATCTCTTTGGTATATTGACTTATACTCCTTTGCATATATACCCAGGAGTGGCATAGCTGGGTCATATGATGGTTCTATTTTTAGTTTACTCAATGTACTGTTGATTTGCATTTGCCTGATGGTTAAGGATATTGAATATTTGAATATTTTTTCATATGATTGTTGGCCTTTTGTATTTGTTCTTTTGTGAAGTCTGTTCAGTTGTTTTGCCCAGTTTTTGATTGGATAATTTGCTCTTTTGGTTTTTTTTTTTTTTTTTTTTTTTTTTTTTTTTTTTTTTTTTTTTTTTTTTTTTTTTTTTTTTTTTTTTTTTTTTTTTTTTTTTTTTTTTTTTTTTTTGCTGTACTGGGGTTTGAACTCAGGCCCTTGTGCTTGCATGCTTTGCAAGTGCTGGACCACTGAGCTGCACCCTTAGCCCATTTTTTTACTTGCGATCCTCCTGCCTCCACCTCCCGGGTGTTTAACTTTTTGATCTCTTTTTTTTATCTTCCTTGAGGGTTAAACTCAAGGCCTCACTCATACTTTGTAAGTATTCTACCAATGGGCTGCACCTCAGTTCATTTTTTATTTTATAATTTTGAGAGAGTGTCTTGCTAAGTTATGTAGGCTGCCTCTGTCCTCAAACTTATGATCCTCCTGACTCTGCCTCCTGAGTTGCTGGAATTATGGGCATGTTCTCTGTACCCAGCTAAACTCATTATATATTCTAGATATTAATCCCGTGTCTGAAATATAGCTGGCAAAGATTTTCTCCCATTATGTTGGTTGTCTATCCACACTTATAATTGTGTCATTTGCTGTGCAAAAGCTTTCTGACTTCATGCACTCCCATTTGTCAATTCTTGGTATTGTTTCTTGAGCTGTTGTGGTCCTATTTAGAAAATCCTGGCCTATACCTATGTCTTGAATTATTTTCCCTATGATTTCCTCAAGCTGTTTCAACGTTTCAGGTCTTACATTCAGGTCTTTGATATATTTTGAACTGATTTTTGTATAAGGCAAGAGAGAGGTATCTAGGTTCAGTCTTCTACATGAAGATACCCAAATTTCCCATCACTTTTGTGAAAAAGGATATCTTTTGTATAACTTACATTTTTTGCATATTTGTCAAATATCAGGTGGCTGTAGTTGCATGGGTTTATTTCTGGATCCTGTATTCTGTTCCATTGGTTTACATGTCTATTTTTGTGCCAGTACCATGCAGTTTTTGCTACTGTGACTTTGTAGTATAATTTGAAATCAGTAATTGTGATGCTCCCTGCATTGCTCTTTCTGCTCGGGATTGCTTTATTGATTCAGGGTGTTTTGTGCTTCCATATGAATTTTGGGATTGTTTTCTCTCTTTCTATGAAGAATTACATTGGGACTTCGGTAGGGATTGCATTAAATCTGTAGATTGATTTTGATAATATAGGCATTTTCACAATATAACTTCTTCAATCCATGAGCATAGGACATCTTTCCATCTTCTGACATCTTCAATTTATTTCTTCACTGTTTTAAAGTTTTCCTTGTAGTAGTCTTTCACCTCCTTAGTTAGGTTTATTCCTAGATATTTTATTGTTTTGAAGCTATTGTGAATGGAATTGTTTTCCTAATTTCTTTCTCTATCTGGTCATTTTTTTGTATAAAGAAAAGCTACTGATTTTTTTTTGTCTGTGTGTGGTCCTGGGGGTTGAACCCAGGGCCTCACGCCTGCATCCTCTGCAAGTGCTGGACCACTGAGCTGCACCCTCAGCCCATTTTTTTTTTTTTTTTTAACCTTTTGAGACAGGGTCTCACTAAGTTATGCAGACTGCCACTGGTCTCGAACTTGCGATCCTCCTGCCTCCGCCTCCCGAGCCGCTAGGATTACAGGTGTGAGCCACCGCACCCGGCAAAGCTACTGATTTTTATATGTTAATTTTGTACACTGCTACTTTGGTGAAAGGGATTATCAGCTCTAAGAGTTTTTTGATGAAGTCTTTAGGGTGTTTTAAGTATAGAATCATATCACCTGCACATAGGAATAATTTGACTTCTTTTCCTATTGGGATCCCTTTTATTTCTTTCTCTTGTCTTATTGCTGTGGCTAATAGTTCAGTTATTACATTGAATAACATTTGAGACAGTGGACATCCTTGTCTTGTTCCTGATGTTAGAGGAAATGCTTTCAGTTTTTTCCCATTTGGTATGATTTTTGGCTGTAGGTTTTTCACATATTGCCTTTATGTTGAGTATTTTCCTTCAATTCCTAGTTATGTCAAGGTTTTTATCATAAAAGGATGTTAAGCTTTGTTGGAGGCCTTTCCTGTATCTATTGACAGCATCCTGTGATTTCTGTTTCTGAATCTATTTATAGGCTATATTATGTTCAACAACATTTATTATGCTGCATATGTTGAACCAACCTTGCATCCCTGGAATGAAACCAACCTGATCATAGTGTGTGATCTTTTTAATGTTTTGTTGAAGTCGAGTTGCAAGTATTTTATTAAGGATTTTTGCAGGTAGTTTCATCAGGAAAATTGGTCTGTAGTTTTCTTTTTGTGATGTATCTTTACCTGGATTTGGTATCTGGGTAATACTGGCTTCATAGAATGAGTGTTCCTTCCATTTGTATTTTGTAGAATAATTTGAGGAACATCGGTGTTGATTCTTCTTTAAAAGTCTGGTAGCATTTAGCAGTGAATCCATGTGATCCTGGGCTTTTTCTTTGTTGGCAGACTATTACTGCTTCGATCTTGCTACTCGTTATAGGTCTGCTTAAGTTGTTTATATCCTCTTGACTTTATTTTGGCAGGTCACATGTGTCTAGGAATTTATCCATTTCATTTATGTTTTCCAGTGTTTTGAAAAATATATATTTTTGTGGTACCAGAGGTTGAACCCAGGGCCTCATGCTTGCATGCTTTCCAAGTGCTGGACCACTGAGCAACACCCCCAGCCCATTTTTTTTCAGTTTTTGAGACAGGATCTTGCTAAGTTACGCAGATTGCCTCTGGTCTCAAACTTGGGATCCTCCTGCCTCCGCCTCCCGAGCTGCTGAGATTACAGGCATGTGCCACCATGCCTGGCTTGAAATACAGTTTTTCAATGAATCCCCTAATGATTCTCTGGATTTTGTTGGTATCTGTTGTAATGTTCCCTTTTTCATTTCTAATTTTCTTAATTTGAGTCTTCTCACTCTTTGCTTCAGTTAGGCTGAGGATTTGCTGATCTTGTTTATCTTCTCAAAGAACCAGCTCTTTGTTTCATCAATTCTTTTTATTGTTCTTTTAGTCTCCATTTCATTAATTTCTGCTCTGATCTTTATTATTTCTTTCCGTCTACTGGTTTGGGGTTTTGTTTGTTGTTTTTCTAAGAGCTGGAAGTAGATCATTCTGACTTTTTATTGTAGGCACTCACTGCTATAAAATTCCTTCTTAGAACTACCTTTTCTGTATCCCAAAGTTCTGGTAGGCTTTTCATTTTCATTTGATTCTAAGAATTTTTTTTATTTTCTGATTTCTTCAAGTACCCATTGATCATTGGAGAGTACATTGTTCATTCTCCATATATTTGTGTAGTTTCTATAAATTCTCTTGCTGTTGATTTATGGTTTGATAAGGTACACAAAATTATTTCTGTTTTTCTGTACTTATAAGACTTGATATATGGCCTAAAATATAATCTATTTTAGAGAAAGTTCCATGGGCTGCCAAGAAGAATGTGTATTCTGCAGCTTTTAGGTGGAATATTCTGTACATGTCTGTTAAGTCCATTTGATCTATTGTTATGTTTAACTCTGAATAGTTTCTTTCTTGATTTCTTGTCTTGATATTCTATCTATTGATGAGAGTGGCATATTGAAGTCACCCACTATTACTCTCCCCCACAGACCTGTCAGCTTGGTGTGCTGTGGGGGCTTGCATGTTGCTGTGATGCTGAAAGCTATGCCATTAGTATTTCAGATACCAGCAGGGCCACCTGTGGTGGACAGGTTTTACCTGAGCTTCCAGACTAAGACAGACTAGGGAGAAGGACCCGGCAGCCCATTCTAAAACCAATTAGCCATTGAAAACCCCATGAATAGCAGAGAAGCTCTGTCAAATATAGTGCCAAAAATGAACCCCCAGTCTGGAAGGCATTTAAGGAACAACCGAGGAAGATTTGCCTCTTCAAAGTAGAGTCAACCTTAATGACAGGAATGCTTTGGCTTATATGGGATGACTCAAAATGAGGAGAAACACAGTGACTGCAGCAATGGGCTCCAAACATGAAAAGATCATGTGGATGGCACAGTGTGGGGTAGTGTTTCATTCTGCTGTACTTGGAGTCTCATGTGTCAGATCCTGCTCAATGGCAGCTAACAGTAACAACTCTTACTGTATCTGGACCCATTTATTCCTTTAAGTCCAGTAGTTTTTTTTTTTTTAATGAAATTGGGTGCACTGATGTTCAGTGAATACATATTTACAGTTGTTATACCTTCTTGGTCAATTGTTCCCATTATTAATATGCAGTGATCTTCATTTCTTTGGGCTAGTCTTAACTTGAAGTCTACTTTGTCTGATATAAGATGGCTACTTCTCCATTTTTTTGGCTTCTAGTTGCTTGGTATATCATTTTCCATCCTCTGACTTTAAGTCTGTGGACATACTTGCCATTGAGATGTATTTCTTGCTGACAACAAACTGTTGGATGTTCTTTTAAAATCCAGTCTACTAATCTATGTCTTTTAATTGGAGAGTTAAGACCATTTATATTTAGGGTTATTATTGATAGGATTTGCTGGTTCTGGTAATTGTGTTGGGTGTTTTCTTGGTTGGTTCACATACTATTCATTCTTTTCTTTCTCCTTTATTCATATTCATGGATGTCTTTATTTCTTTATCAATTTTAAATAATAACTTTGATGGATATAATAATCTTGGCAATTATTTACCTTTAGAACTTGAAATATATCATCCCATCCTTTTCTAGATTTTTGTGTTTGTGCTGAGAGGTCTGATATAATTATGATGGGATTTCCTTTGTAATTGAGTTGGTGTTTTTCTTTTGCAGTTTCTAATATTGTTTCTTTGTTCTGTAATCTTGGCATTTTAAATATTTGTCATGGGGAGGTTCTTTTTTTGTCATGTCTGCTTGGTGTTCTAAATGCCTGTTGTGGTTGGATGTCCATTTCTTTCCCCAGATTTGGGAAATTTTCTGCTATAATTTCACTGAATACATTTTGTATACTTTTAGTTTTTATTCCAACTCCTTCTATCCTACACATTGTTAGGTCCCAAAGCTCTTGAAAATTGTTGTCATGTTATTTTATATTTTTTCTTTGTGATATCTAAATGTAATATTTCCTTAATCTT
>VMDO01041622.1:0-11059 GCA_007922755.1 Pedetes capensis
TCCTACGCCAGGGGCAGAGGCAGGGCGTGTAGGTAATGAGACCCTGAATCAAAAAAAAAAAAAAGAAAAGAAAAAGAAATAGAAAAAAAAATGGGCTTGGGGTGCAGCCCAGGGCTAGGGAATTGGCAAGGTGTGTGTGAGGCCCTGGGTTCAACCCCTAAGTACTGGAAAAAAATCAAGTCCATCAGCCTCTGGCTCCTGAGTGCCGGGATGGCCGGTGAGTGCCGAGGCTCCCCAGGGTCTCTTCCCCAGTCGGTCCCATGAGAACACGGAGGCCAAACTGAGCGATCTGCCCGAGGTCCTCCCAGTGGGACACTAAGCTGCCCTGTTCTGTTTCTACAGCTCATACGCGTCTCTCAGTTTGGAATCATTGTTACTGGTTGGGAAACCTAATCTGAAAACATAAACATTGAAACTCCCCCCCCCCACCCCATGCCCCCCACGCCACCCCTCCATTCCCGCGAACAGGGTCTTGCTGTGTGGCCCAGGCTGGCTTTGAAGTCTCAGTCCTCCTGCATGCGCTCCCTGAGCGCTGGATCCCAGGGGTGTGCCACCATGACTGAGTGAAATCTTAGAGGCATCACACTGAAAAAGATTCAGCTTTTCTTTCCTTCCTGTATGCATTATTTTGTCTTCATTTTATTTCTTGAGGTTCAGATTCCATAAGTATCCCAGGCTGGCCTAGACTCGCTCTTTAGACAGGGCTGGCCTGGGTTTGAGTTGATCCTCCTGCCTCAGCCTTCCCAGTCCTGAGATTACAGGTGAGCCTACCATGCCCCACTCCCATCAGTTGGAAATTTTTGAACAACAGATGTCCAACCCGTAAAATCTATGCAAATACTCCAAAGTCAAACCACACCAAAATCCGAAACACTGTGGCCCCTGCCGTTTTGGGTAAGGGATACTCTGCCTGCAAGTGAAACGCAAAGAGATGGCATCACAACTGGAAGAGGGAAAGCTCTTGTCCCAGGAACCTCCCTGAGTCTCCTGACCCCGCTGTCCTGTGGGACCTCTCGTCCTCCCCGTTCAGAGAGGGGAAGCTGCAGCACAGACAGGCACACTCAGCTGTCCGGGGTCACACTGCTGTGGCAAGAGGGGCAGCCAGGGGTTCCCTCAGGACAGTCTCACCACTGAGCCAAGGTCCCGCTGGCTCTGCCTGCCGTCTGAGGGGAGCCAAGTGAGGGAGTTCCAGGAGCAACGCCCTCTCACGTCCTCGGGGCTGACACTGGGTGTCCTGAACCCCCTACAAACCGAGCGGAAGATGGGTGCCTTGCTTCCCTTCTGTGTCCTCTGACCTCCGAGGGAAACCGGCCTGGGTGGCATCGAAAGCTCTGCTCCGAGGCCTGGCCATCCCGCAACCAGCTCCATGGCCTCACAGCCCAGACTCAACCTGTCCGGGCCTCGGGGTCTCCAGGAGACCGTGAGGGATTGATCAAATGCTCAGTGACCCACCCAGGGGCCAGGAGACACAATGCGCGTGCTGCACTCACCTGTGGACAGTGGCGATGGCCAACTCCACGGGCAGGGTGCAGGGCAGCAGCACGTAGGACAGGATCCTCACGGGGAGGAGGTCTCGGCTCCTGCCCAGCCCAGTGCTGTCTCTGATTGCTTTGCTGAGTACTGAAAGAGACAATGTGCAGACATGTCTCCAACCAGAGAGAAGAGCCCAGCCACTGCCCCACGTGGCACATGGAAAGTCAGTGGAAATCACCACGCCTGGGACCCAATATTAAGAAGCATCGCTAATGGACACGAGGTGGGGTTTTCAGGTGGTTTTCACAGTGAGAGTGACAAGAAGACCAAATGGGACCCAGAGGTGATGGCCCAGGTTGTGATTACCACACTCAGGAGGGTGAGGCAGGAGGAGCCCAAGCTCTGGGCCAGCCTGGGCTATGCAGCGAGCAAGAGAAAAACAGGATCACAGGGACCATAGCCCAGCACAGCCCTGACGAAGCTCGCGGGATATAGCGCTCCCAACAAACCATTCTTCTCTCTCTCTTTCTCCTTTGCTCCAGATACAGAAGTCTGGGGTTCGCACATGGTATTCCCTGGTCTACCACTGGTTCACACATGGTATTCCCTGGTCTACCGCTGATCCACACCCGGGCTCTATTCATCTCTTACAGTGACTGTATGTTAGGAGCTCAGGAACGTCCCCACCACCGCCGGCTGGACAGGCCGAGCGTCCCCCCCCCAGCTGAATCCGCCTCCTCCCTGAGCCCCGGCCTTTTACTCCTCTCTCTGACCTCACAGAAATGCCAGGAACACGGGCAGCTGCTGCTTCCAGCTCTGAGGGGCTGGAGACTCAAGGGCCAGGCGCTGGGCTGGGCCCATCCTGGATTTTCAGCAGGTGCCTGGTACACCCCCTGCTCTGTCTCTCACTTGTCTGGCTTAGCCAATCAGGCTGTTGTCCTAAAATGCCAGGCCCTGGGTGGCTGAGTGAACCAGAGCAGTTCTCACAGCCCTGGATGTTGGAAGCCCAAGGCCACAGCGCCTCCCGGTTCTATTTAGGAGCTGGGGCCTCATGGACAGAGTCTGCTGGGTCCTCACAGGTGCAAGGGACAAAGGAGCTCGCTGCGACATCCTTACTAAGCACACTGATGCCACTCGCTAGGACCCTGCTCTCAACACCAGTCACCCCAGATATTCCATGTCCTAAGACCATCCCCTTAGGGCCAGGAGACAGCATGTGAAATGCTGAGGGGACACAGACATGCAGACCCCATCACTGTCCATTCAGTCAGTGACGTTATAAACCCTCCCTGTGTCATGGGGGGGGTCAGAGTGTAGGTGTGTGGAAAGAGGGGCATGGTGTGGAGCCTTGAGACAGGGGACTTGGTGGTGGACAGGTGGGCAAGGGCAACTGAGCCATGTTCTGAAGGAAGGACTGAGTCTCAGAGGCAGGACCTGGGCCCCTGACATCCACCACAGTCAGCTCGGCTGGACCTCAGGGCTGCCTCGGGTGTCACCGAAGGAGGGCGAGACCAGCCCTGGAGACCGTGCCCTACACCCCGGGGCTCAGCTGGCGTCCCTTCCTCTGGGGTGGGGGGCCCTGTGCAGGTGAAGGAGAGGAGGCAAAGATAGGAAGGCTTGAAGGAAGCAGGGGAGTGGAGGGAGGCTTGGAAGGCACAGGGGCAGGTGGCAGCTCCGTGATGAGGAGCTGAGGCTTGGTGGCCTCCTGTGGGTCAGACAGGTCGAGGTGCTGCCCCTTCCTCCTGTTCTGCTCCTCCACCCCTCAGATCCTTAGGCCTTGTGACTTTCTCCCTGACACAGGAAGGAAGCGCTCCCGTCGCTAACACACTCTTCTTCTGGCCCTTTGCCAACGCGTCACGGACCTGCGGTCAGCTTGGGCGAGAGGGTCTCCAGAACCTGCGGGTCCCAGGTCATCGTGCTGAGGCACAGAGGGTCCAGCAGCTCAGCCCGCTCCTCGCTCCTGTTTTCCCCGCTGGGTGTCACCTCTGGCTCCATCTCCTCTGAGGACAGATTCAGCACCCGCTTGGGGCTGGTACAGAAGCCTAGGAACAGCACAGAAAACACCCATGGGCACACGGGAAGCTGGGCTCTCGCTCACCCGGCCTCACCCAAGAGTGACCGCAGGCAGTCAGCTAAATACAGTGGGGGCGTAAAACCAGGGCCAGGGCTTGGATCAGGGAGATTGACAGGTGGACTTCCCAGCTGGGCAGATGAGCCGCTGCCCAGGTCCCACGGAGCTCTGTGCGCCCCATCTCTACAGCTAGAGAATGGGACAAAGCTGTCCTATCTTCTGAGCTGCTGAGTGGCTTGAGCGACACAGTGTGGGAAGGCATTGAGCCCCAAGTCACACAAACAAGGTGCCAATAGGCCCTGAGACCGCAGTGGGCACTGGACCCTTGCAGCCCGCCCACACTCACCGTTTTCCACCAGGAACCGGTAGGCGTCCAGGTACCCCTGAAAGCAGATCTCTGCCAACATCTACGAACAAATCAGGTCAACTGCAGAGGTCACCAAGCGCCACGGGTCACCAAGACAGGCAGCATGGCCACCAGGAGAGCCCGGAGGCCTGAGCCTGCCGCGGACTCCTTGCAGACACCTTGACAGGGACCAGGGTACCTTTTCCTGCCTGGAGACTGCTTCCCGTGGGGCTCGGCTGCAATGTCACCCCCAGGGAGCCTCCGCTGCAGGTGCTTGGTTCCTGGGTTCCCCTGTCTTGGACAAGACTCCACCCTAACCAAGTTCAGGTCCCATTCTGGCCAAGCCTAGGATCATTACCACTGGTCCCTCTACTCCTATAGGGACGCATGGGAAACAGGACTGCTGTGTGGACCCACGTTTCCTGTGGGTGGAACCACAGCCTCCTTCCTTCTCCCTCTGTGCTAAAGGGTGGCTGTGTGGCCCTGCCTTCCCTGTGGGTGGAGCCACAGCCTCCATCCCTCTCCCTCTGTGCTACAGAGTGGCTGCAAGGCACCCCCTCCCCGTGGGTGGAGCCACCGCCACCTTCCCTCTCCCTCTGCCCTACACCCTCTGTGCTGGGAGCACTCTGCCAGTCTCCTTCCTTGAGAGACTGCAAAGGCCAACCAAAATCATAGTCCCAAAAGGGGAATCGCAACCACGGTAGCTCCTCGCCACGGGTGCACAACAAAATCTACTTGGTAAATCAGAAAAATAAAATAAAATAAAATATCCCGCCCTGGGCTGCGGCTGCTGGACAACTGCCTCTCGGGGATGAGGCCCCGGGTCCCATCCCCACCGTGGGCAGCCACAACAGCCACAGCAGAGGGTGCGCAGGGCGAGGCTGCACCACCGACTTTTCTTGCTTCTTTGTTCTTTCTTTCTTTTTTCTTTTCTCTTGGAGGGGGGTTAGGGTCACCCAGTGAAGGTCCAGCTTGCTGCAAATCCACAACCCCCCTGCCTCAGCGTCCTGAGCGCCCGATTAAAGGCCTGTTCCACCACAACGCGCCCCCCTGACTTCTCAAACCACGGTGCTTGGAATTGGGGTGCCCCCCTCGGGTCTCTCTTCAGGACCCCAGGTGACGCCACAGACGGGGGGGCCGTCGCCGAGTCCAGCACAAGGAGCTTTTCTCACAGTCAACCAAGGACTCAGTCTATTCCCACTTGCTCAGGAAAGATCAAACAGTGCCCCCTCCCGCATTTGGGCAGCAGAGAGGAGCCGCTCCCTGACCCTCTCCTCACCTTAGGATCCGAGGGAAGAAACGTTCTGAACCCCCAGTGGACGTTTCTTAAGCAGATTTTGTAGGTGTGATTCAACACGCACAAGTAAAAGAAGTTCCCAGATTCGTCTTTGGGGCAGATGTCACTCTCCCCACAGAAGGGGGACAGGATGATGGTCCTTTTTGCATCCAGTAAGGGGGCATTGTCAGTGAATCCTCCATCTATGTACCGCTTTTTAAGAAAGGACAGAAAGGATTCATGTTATGAATGGGGATCCAGTTACTCCTGTTTTTAGAATTAGGGACAGAGTCTCCTCAGAGGCACCGCAGGTGAAAGCGCAGGAAGTCTGGCTTGGAAGCACTCTTTCAGCAAGTCCGTGCCCAGCATTTCTCCGTCGGTCAGGCATCACACTGCCCCTCAGGGCTGTGGGATACTGTGGCACAGGGTGTGCACTGCACAGAAGTGACCATCAGAGGGGCAGACAGAGAGTGGAATCCAGCCCCTATGGGGCTGCGCAGGTCCTAAGGCCAGGTGGCAGCCACAGATTTGCCCATATGACACCCACGAAGGGGCCATGGGAACTAGGGCTGCTCTGGGGACAGAGTCTGATGGGAACCCTGCCCCAAAGGACACACCTGGCCATGGGTTCAAATCCAGATACCCCCTGTCGTCATGGACAGGGAACTCTGGGACGCCATATTTCATCTATGGGCCGGGTGCCCTCCACGCCCAGAGGACAAGAACCAACATTTGAGGTTTGTCTTTTTTGTTTCCCAGGCTGGCGTGGAGACCAGGATCCTCCCACTGGCCTCCTGAGTGCTGGGATGGCAGGCGCGTGCCCCCAAGCCTGGCTCAAAACTAACACTTTGTGTGGTTGTTTTGAAATTTAAATGAGACAGTGAAGCAGAGGCTCAGTAAATGTCCACTTGAAACTGGGGTGGGTGCCCAGCTGGCACCCAGCACTCAGGAAACTGAGGGGCAGGGGGAACGCAAGACCAGCCTGAGCTACACAGAGAGACTGTCAAACAGCAAAGAAGGAAAGAAGGGATGGAGGGAGTGAGGTGGGGAGAGAGGGAGGGTGGGGGGGAACAAACAAAGACCCTAAGAGCCTAGTATTGTATAGCCCGCAATTCTCCAGTGCATCACACTGTGGCCTAACCAAATAGGGTGCAGATCTGTGTCGGGACAGTGTTAGGGGTGCAGCTCAGTAGTAGGGAACTGCAAAGCACGTGCGAGCCTCTGGGTTCAATGTCCCAATAACTGGAGAGGAAAGAAAAGGAGCCCCAAGGACTCAGCTTGACCAGGGCAACCTGCGCTTACCTCTCCTCTGAAGGAGGGAGGGATTATGCCGGAGTAGAAAGGGACGAAGCAGGAACACACCACGGCCTGTGGAGACAACCGGGGTGAGGTACAGGTCAGGTCCCACCCTGACATCCCAGCTCCTCTCTGACCTCTTCTGAGGCAGCGGCGCACCAGATGTCAGATGGCTCTCTGCAAACCCAGTAGGTGCGTTCATACTCGGTGGCTGAGTGACAAGGCCGCACGCGCACTTGTACTTCAGACCCAGGGCTCTTCTCCACAGCATCAGACCCTTCACACGAGCCTGTGCACGGGGGCTTCCTGTCCCTCCCTGCTCCTCAGGGGAGCCACACTGGGTCACTGCAGACAAGACCCAAGAATGCTTGGCTTGGTGGCGGCAAGGGCCCGGAGAGGTGCTGGGCAAAAACTGACTCTTCTGAGTGTCCCGGGGACCTGGTGGAACCACAGAGCCCATGTCCTCCTGTGGGTGGTCCTGCAGCAGGTCGGGGTGGGGCCTGAGACTCTGCAACTCCAGACAGCACCCAGGTGATGCCGATGCTATGGTCCTGGGAAAACACTTTCAGGACATTGTGCTGGACAACCCATGAACCACTAGGGGAACAGGTACAAGTAGAAACAGACAGGGGCTGGCTGTGCAGAAGCTTCCAGAAGCCAGGTTACACAGAGGGTCTAACTGCATGGTGACAACAGGTTACACATGGCAGGCTTCTGGCCTCTACAGACCTGTGTTCAGTAAAACACAGTCATTTGCCAAAAACACTTTTCAAAAGAATCACCCCAATGAAAAGGTGCTTTGATGCTGTAATCATCTGACCTCTGCTCGATACTGAGAACAAAGACAAATAGGACATGTTCCCACCCTCGAGGGGCTTTGCTGGACAAGCCATCCTCACTGCAAAGCACAGAGAACATGTCGAGGTGAGGGACCCATCCAGGAGGGGTTCCACGTGCTGGGTGGTCATGAGCTGAGTCACAGTGGAGGGGGGAGTTTTTGAAATGGACCCTGTCAGGATGGGGTGTAGCTCAGTGGTAGAGCACTTGCCTAGCATATGTGAGGCCCCGGGTTCCACACCTTCCACTCACAAAAACGTGAAGCAGGTCCGAACCTCCACGCCTTAAAGGCGCTACCCTTCATGGGCACAGAGTCTGTGTCACTCTGGGGCAGGGGACCTACATCAGCCCTCTGTGCTGCTTTCTCACTTCTCAACCCCCAGAGGCGCAAACCGCTTACATCCACAACTTCCTCTTTGGACTGGAACTCGGACACCAGCACGTTCTTGCCGTCGGACACCCTGGTGAGGGAGATGCCCATCTTGCCAGAGATGAGCTGGTGGGCGTTGTCTGGGAGACGCTCCTGGAGCGCATCACGGACGTACTCGCAGAAGAGGAAGGACGGGTGGAAGGGGCCCAAAGTCCATCTCCTGGCTTTCCGGGCAAGGTCCATAAGGAGCTCAACACTGTAGACTGGACACGGGAGACAAACGTGCGACACTGGACACAGGGAGGCCTTTGAGCAAGACGAGGAAGCAGACACCACGCAAGCTGCAGCCCCTTTTCCGGGCCTGCACTCTCCCTGGCCATTGAACCACTGAGACGGGATGGTCCCAACTAGGCCATGTGAAATACACCCTATATGTCACACATTTAGGAGGAAATGTCCCATTACTGATGTCTTATGTGCACTGGATATTAAATGATAGTAGTCTGCATAGAGAGCTTCAATGAAGCTAATGTCCCCTTTGTGTAGTGGCGGTTGGGAAATGTAAAATAGCTTAGGTGGCCTGTGGTGTTCTTCTGCTGGGCAGGGCCACGCTGGCCTCTGTCACAGGAAGGAGCTTCCCACCTCCAGGTGTCCAGGCATGAGAGCTCCCGCCTGAGGCCACAAAATCAGGGCCACAAATGCATCGGCCTCTCAGCTGTGGCCCCAATGGCCTCAGCATTGGAGGAGACAGGAGAATGGATGCAGGCTGGGCCCCTCGTCTGCATCCTGCCTCCACCTCTTCTGAGCAGAGGCACCTCGGTAAGGCGCTTTGCCACCTGTCTAAATCTCAGGCTGTGCTTTTGTCACATGGACAAGCCTTACCTGCCTTGCAGAGACAACACTGAGTACAATACAATCTGTATGTTGACCAGTCAGGAAAGGGCTGCACTAAATGGCCTCCCTCCACCTGATACCTGTAATGTCAGAATAAGGTCACACAGTGGGCATGGGACACAGGCACCTTCCATGGCTCCCCACTCGCTAGCCCTGCCCCCTCTGGGCCCGGTCTGGCCCCCATGCAGGAGCCCTTCTCCAGTCACTGGCCAGCCACACATCCTGGGCTGCAAAGGACTGAGGTCCCCTCCCCTGTCTTCCTCCAACCCTCACCTCCATTCAAGGAAACCCACCCATGCCTGACCAGCTTGGCCAGTGGGGAGAGCTTGCACGTGGCTGGAGGACACTGCCAGTTACTGCCGAGGCCAGCCTTCCTCAGGTGCCCCGAGGACCTGTGTCCTAGGGCAGCCCCTGAACAACTCCTCTGTTAAGATGAGGTTAAAGCCACCCCCTGAGCACTGTGGGTCCCAGGAGGAGGCTCCTGTCAAACCTAGGATCCACTTTCGGGGGCCTGTGCTTCCCAGAACCTTCCATGTCCTGCCAGGCCAGCTCCAGTTAGCACCTGTCCCCTGCCTCATTATGAAGCCCCTCTCTACTGGAGCTGCTGTAATTCAGGCTCCGGAGGTCAGGACATCTATACCTTGGCCCAAATGATCATCTGTCCATGGGAGGGGGGCCCTGTGTGCTCCCCCCAACCCAAAGAGCCGCCTATTCTCACTTAAAGCCCAGGCTGTGCAGATGGTCACACAGCCAGTGGCATCCTCCAGAGACCACACCGTGCACCCTTTGCTCCTCTCTCCCTCGCTGGGAAGACAGATGGTCAGGCAGGCTGACAGCTATAGCAGCCTCTGTCCTGATCCCCAAATCCTGTCAGCCCAGGGTCGCCTCGTGCTCCTTTCCAATGGCAGAGCTTTGCTTCCATTTGGGGGCTTCCCTGCTCCTGCTGTCAGTCCCTGCTGGCCCTGGCAGGCGAGGCAGAGAGTATAGTGTTACAGAACCCAGATATATGGGAGCTGAGAAAGGGCATTTTCGTCCTGCCTGGGAGCCTTTGGGTGTCACCAGCTCAATGCTGCCACTTGCCCCAACCCTGCCCATTGAATCAGAGCCCCTGGGCTCTGGGACATGAGTCCCTGGGAAGGAAACCACTTCCTACTATTTGGGGCTAGGGAGAAACAGCCCCCCGGGCCCCTCCCTGCCTCCCATCCCTCCTGGAAACATGGGGAAATGTCTCATTATGCCAGTGCTCTCACTGGTAGTGACAGCTGAAGAAAGGAGGGCTGGCCAGGTCAGTGAAGACTGGGGGACTACAGGACTGAATGGGATGGGTGATGTCCAAGGATCCATCCAGCGCCCCTGGAAGGGTCCCAAACACAGGAGGAGGAAGAAGAGCCCACCTTCCTATCCCAGGCCCCTCTCCTATGCTAGTCAAACTCGAAACCAGCCCATTAGCCTTGGAGGCCACCTAAGCGTTTCTCCCAGAAGGCAGGACCACGACCAAAAGGACATGCATCTTCAGTCCCTGCAGGTGGCGCCCACCATGAGACATGAGCCAGAGTCCCTCTCTAGGTACCACCCAGGGCTAACTGGACCATAGGCAGCCCAGGCCACAGGGACCCGCACCACCCTGCACCCGCAGGGGCCAGCTTACTCCACCTTGTCTTCTAGGATGACTGGGCTCTCAGTCCCTTGGCAGGGGCCTCCTGTCAAACCCCAGCTCAGGAGGCATCCGGAGGGTATCCGGATGTGCTGATACCCCCAACTTAAAAGCCTCTGCTCAGGGCTGCAATAGTCTTGGCTCACAGGTCACAAGTGCTGCCTATCCGGCGGCCCCACCTCCTCCCAGGCCAAAGGACACACAGCCCCTTCAGGCCCAAGCCAGAGGCAAAAGGACACTGCGAAGGTGCCATCTGCCTGCACTGCGGGGACCTACAGGAAACGACCACAGTGTTGCATCCAATCCCAGCTCCTCTGGGGACCTGAGGGAATCGCGGGCACCCCGCTTAGCTGGCGCCCCCTTCCAGCACTGCGCCTCCATGGCGGCCTGAAACCCACCCAGAGGGAGACCTGACAGGAGGATGACACCGTGCAGGGCCCCGGTGGAGCTGCCGAAGATCATCCCGTCCCTGAGCAGGTGCGGGGCGCGCTCGCTCAGGCAGCTGGTTGCCCCGATGTGGTAGAAGCTGAGGAATCCGCAACCCGTGAAACACACACTCCAGCAGCACGTGGGGTTGTACATGGCGACGGTGGTGGACCAGGCGGTGGCGGACCAGACGACGGGCCAAATCCTGTGCAGTGCAAGGACAGAGAAAGCAAGGCTGGCTTCCTCACAAGCTCAAGGCAAGGCAGGGCTGGGCTGCCTTTTATAGGCATTCTCCCTATGACGTCAGTGCAAGCCCCGCCCCCTCGACCATGCAAATGAGCAGGCTGGAGGCCCAATGGGCGCGCGCCATCCACCTGCCCCGCCCTCCTCCCCTGGCCAGGTGTTGGGGCGGGGAG
>VMDO01041623.1:0-11058 GCA_007922755.1 Pedetes capensis
AGGAAAAGCTGTGGCAAAAGATCTCTTTAGAGTATTGAAAAGCAAAGATGTCACATTGAAGACGAAGGTGCGTCTGACTCATGCCATGGTATTTTCAGTGGCATCATATGGTTGTGAAAGCTGGACATTGAACAAGGGAGACAGAAAAAGAATTGATGCTTTTGAATTGTGGTGCTGGAGACGTCTATTGAATATACCAAAAGAACCAACAAATCTGTCCTAGAAGAAGTGCAAGCAGAGTGCTCCTTGGAAGGAAGAATGGCCAGACTGTGTCTTACATATTTCGGACATGTAGTCAGGAGAGATCAATCCCTGGAGAAGGACATCATGTTTGGGAGAGTGGCAGGTCAACGCAAAAGAGGAAAACCCTCCACCAGATGGATTGACATAGTGTCTACAACAATGGCCTTAAACATAAATGAGATCACTTGCCTGGCACAGAATGGACAAGTGTTTCGATCGGCTGTACATAGGGTCGCTATGAGTTGGACTTGACTCGACGGCACCTAACAACAACAACAATATCACTTATGTAACACTTAGAATAAAATGCTTCAGGATACTATTTTAAAATATCCATCCTAAGCCAAGTGCTGTAATGCATGCCTCTGATCCCAGTGACTCAGGAGATAAAGGTAGGAGGATCTAGAGTTTGAGGCCACAAACAGCCTGCATAAATTAGCAAAACTCCATCTCAAGATAAAAAATAAAAAACAGGCAGGGAGTGCAACTCAGTGGTAGGGTACTTGCAAAGTATGTGCAAGGCCTTGCGTTCAACCTCCACATTTCACAAAAAGGAAGGAAGGAAGGGAGGAAGGAAGGGAGGGAGGGAGGGAAACAAAACTAAGAAAGGAAGAAATTAAGAAAGAAAGGAAGAATGAAAGAAAGAAAAAGGAAGGAAAGACAAAACTAAGAAAGAAAGAAATTAAGAAAGAAAGGAAGAATGAAAGAAAGAAGAAAGAAAGAAAGAAAGAAAGAAAGAAAGAAAGAAAGAAAGAAAAAGGAAGGAAGGAAGGGAAAAAAACAAGAGAAAAAAATCCATTCTGAATTCCATCTCATGGTGACATCTTGTCTGCCTCACCACCATGGCCAATGAATGATGAACCACATCTGTGTGTAAGGAATCAGTTCCTTCCTTTCATGCTTTCCTTTGCATAACCTCTTAATTATCATAACACATATCCACAATGGGAATTTAAGGGGAAAAACAGGAAAATGATAAAATCTCTAATTACCCCACTCAGAAGGAACTTTGGTCATCAGTCATCATGAGAGTGTAATCTCATTATAATAATAAAAATCATATCAGTAAACATAAAGTATAAGACTGCAATGGACATTTCTACCACCAGATCTTTGTAGGTAGCCATGAACAGTTTTAAAGGTTTTAATAATAGAAATCATAATAATACTACTAGTATTAATGACAAGTGGCTCATGTTCGCCGAGTGTACTATACACCAAGTACTCTGACAGCTGCTTTGTGTTTACACCAATCCCGGGTGGTAGATATGGTGGCACAGACATTTTACAAAGGAAGACACAGAGCCCAGGTCTCTTTATACAAACCCTGCTCTTTCCATCACACAAATGAAAGAAGGTTCCTTCACTCTTGACTAGTTCCTTGACCAAAAGAAATTAAGCCCAATGTTCCAAAAGATGACATATTGAGTGGAGCCACAAGTGTCCTTAAGTTCAACCTTCTTCTGATAAGGGAGTCCTTCTCTTAACATTCCCAACAGGGAATTATCTAACTTTTATTAGTTACTGTCACTGATAGCAAACTCTCTCCCTAGACATTTCACCTTTGGACTTCTCTACCAGTTAGAACATTCATTTCATTATAAGTTCAAAGTTATCTCTTTTTTAGCCTCCACTGATGAGCACTAGGACCAGGTCCAAAGGCCACAAAGATGTCACTCCTCCCTCTGTGATGTGTCAGACCTTCCCACGTGCCGTCAGTTCCCCATGCCCTCTCTACTCAGGTCTTTGTCAGTTCTGTGATTTCTTTAACCATTCTTCCTATACAGAACTGTTGAGCAGCCTCACTGCTACAGACACTTCTACTGACCATGCTCTGGCTGGGTCTCTTTTAACAAGACCAGGAACCGGCTGAGACACCAGCATGGTAATGCCATAAGAATAAGGAGCATGAGCCAGAAGAAGCCTACTCTGGACTTTCCCTAACAATGCCCGTAACCAGCCCTGGAAGATCCACAGAGGAGCCAGAAATTAGAAGCTGAGTCCCGCCAAGTTAGATAGGCTTGAAAATACCTTGGACTTTCCATATATTTTCCTGAACAAAGCATAAGGACAACAGCAAGTGAAAAAATTTCTGGAAGGATTTAACAGCATATTACAGATGGCAGAAGAATCAGCAGCTTTAAAGACAGATCAGAAAAGAGGGGAAAAAAAGGTTGACAAAAAAATGGAATGGCCTCCAGGACTTGTGGGACAATTTGAAATTATCTGACATATATGTAATTGGAGTCCCAGAAAAAAATAGAGAATGAGAATAAGGCAGGGAAAACATTTGAAGTAATGATGATCAAAAATGTCTCAAATGTCATTAGAGAGCTTTGGATACATAAGTGACCGCTAGACCAGACGAGAGATCCAGAACACACATTTGGAAAAGCTAAGCATCTGGATTTTTCAAGGAAGCAGAAGGTGGCGGGTGGGGGAGGAGTAAGTAGGGTAAGGGTACCATCAGTTACTACTTTAAAAAGCACTTGTATATGTGAAATTAAAGAGTACATAAGCCGAGGTGTGAAAGCCTCAGTCACCCTCAACTTTCATAAAATGATCCAGTAGTTATTGAGTGCCTACGCTGGGTTGCCTGTTTTACACACATTAACTCACTGACTCTTCTGAAAACCCAATGACATAGGTATTATTTTTTATCCTCTCTTTTTCAGACAATATCACTGAGGCTAAGAGAGGTTCAGTAATTCGTCCAACCTGCACCTGTGATAAGGGGTGAAGGTGAGATTCAAACGCAGGAATGATTCTAAAATCTAGTCTTCTAATAGGCATGCTATCCTCCATCTAGGATAGCTGTGCTACACCTCCATCTAGGTTTCTTGTTCACAGTGTCTCTTCCCATACCAGGAAGCACTGGATTGCACTGTCAGAAATGTGGGAACGGTGTGATGGCATGGCTCACAGCCCAGGACCTTAAGGCTGTGGGAGAAGAGGACACACCTTCCCAGGAGATTCCACAGTACATAGAGCCACAGGGGACTTCCAAAGGCTATAAACACTTAAAATCCTTTCTCTGTGAAATATGATCTGTTATAGCGTGCATTTCCAAAGGCTCTTTGGATCTTGAACTAACTAAAAATTTAGAGTTCAAGAGAAGGCTCTAAATCAGAAATAAAGCCAAGCTGGGCATCATGGCACAGGCCTATTATCCCAGCATTCAGGATGCTAAAGCAGGAGGATTGTGTGTTCAAGGCCAGCCTGGGCTACAAATCAAGACTCTGTCAAAATGAATGAATGAATGAAAGAATGAATGAATATTTTAAAATAAATATAAAACAACAAGGGAGGTATACTTCTTGGTCCTGGACACTGGTAGTATGCTGATTTCTGCCCAGGACAATCAAATCCTGTGGAGCCTGAAAGCCATATCATAAAGATGCATGCATTTAAAGACAGACACACAGACTATACCAGTGCCCAAATGGAATAGATAATCAGATGTTGAAGAGTGAACATAGGTTCATATCAATTCAATGAGGATTTTTTGAGCATCTACTATATTTCAAGCTCTATTGTATTATTTATCCTGCCAGGCAATAGGGCCAGCAATCAAGAATCTGTCTATATATAGCAGAGAGACAAGCAATGAAGCAACACAATGTGCAGTGTAAGTGAAATGACTGATGCATATTGGAGGTTCTAAGGGAGAAAGGAGAATTAACTCAGTGTGTGAATGAAACAATCATTCATTCATTCATTTCATTAATACTTTCTGAACAAAAACTCTGTGCTATAATGGGTCAAATGTAGATAAATTAAAATTTTCCAGTAGAAAAAAGAGACATACAAAGTAGAGGAAACCACATGTATAACTACGTTCCTCAAAGATCACGGCACGTTTAACAAGCACTAAGACATTCCAAATTGTAGAGAATAACATTTAAAGGAGAAAAGTAGCAGATGTGGCTGAAGAATGCAATAATCTTACTATGTATATATGTTGTTATTGTTGTTGTTAGGTGCCATCAAGTCCAGTCCGACTCATATCAACCCTATGTACAACAGAACAAAACACTCCCTGACACTGTGCCATGCCCAGCACTGTGTCAGTGCTTCTCTGCTATTTACAGGGTTTTCAATGGCTGATTGTTTCAGGATTGCTTTGGGAGTGGATTGTCATGTCCTCCCATTTTTGTGGTACTGGAGATCAAACTCAGGGACTATGTATAGAGTGCGATTGCGTAGAGTAATATAATCCATACAATGGGCAGAAAACACTGTTAAGTAGATATTGTGACAGTTCAAATCTGTTTGTATATAACAGGTGCTTGAGAAAAGTTCTAAACTGCTAGTAGGATTTAAGTGCTTATGCTCATGAGAGTCCCTGACCTTTCTAGCCTCAGCCAGATATCTCCAACCACCTTCTGGAGAGGTGAGAGATGGGGATAAGGACAGTCAGGAAATCTACTCTTCCTCAGGCTGGAAGATCCTCTGCTGGTAGTAGCTCCACACCCAGTAGTGCACTGTAGGACAGGGTAGGCACCCATCATATACGCCATGGATGCTGCTTCTCATAGTAAATTTTCACCTTTCTTGAACTCTGATTTTATTTTTTAATATGTTGTGACTGCCTTTGGCTGCCAACCCCAGGGGCTCAAGATTCTTCTCAACTAACACATAAAGTGCAGTACACTTAAGATGAGGCTTAGGGTGTTTATATGGGGCATTTCTTTGAGGGACCTCAATTCAATGGAGAAAAAAATATTATAGCAAAGTCCTTAACTCAAAGACCAAAGGAGTCATATGGGGCTTCTCTGGCCTTTATTTTACCAAAGACTATGGTGGTAGGTTTTGGAGTCTGCACAATAAATACGGAAAAATTCTTTATGGTCCTTGTTCTTAAACAATGTTGTTATTGTTAGGTGCCATCGAGATGTGTGTGACTCATAGAGTTTTCAATGGCTGATTGTTTTTCTTTTTGGAATTGTTTCAGGAGTGGACTGCTATATCCTTCTCCCATTTTTGTGGTGCTGGGGATGGAACCTGGGTCCTCAGAAAGTGCAGAGCAGCACTAAAGGAAAACTAACTTGAAGCTTCAGTTTGGTGGTGCTGTCTGCCATTGAGTGAGTAGAATGAAGATTTACTTTTAATTCCAGTGAACTCTAGATGAGAAATATTTCAGAGCTTTTCAAAAGGTCAGCTTTGTATCTTCTAGCAAAATTTCTCAGGGAAGGCAGCCCACTGCATTCAGTGGATTTCCCTATTAAAAAAACTAATTTTGTACCTTGAACACCACATTTGTTTTTACTGAGTGCAGACTTATACAAGCACATTTTTCATTCCTTTCAACACTAATGAGAAAGATTATAACCTCATATAGCTTTCCTTGTATAACAGCAATAGCAAAACACTACCAAATATAGCCATGTCTAACTATTGTGAATATCTTTAAGCTTGGAGACCATAGCTACAATAGCTAGCACTATAATTAGATACTTAATCAGTCTGCCTTCAGAAAGCATGCCATGAGTAAAATTCTTGCACTGAATATCCAGGAGATGACTAATTGCTGATTTAAAAATTCAGAACTACAACTCTCAAATGTCTATAACCATGTAAAATGCTTTCTTATTATTCATTAAAAATAAAGTGGATATCTATTGCATATTTCCAGCATACCAAAGGTTAATATTGAGGGATTTATACACAACATATTCATAAATTTATAAATTATTCCCATGAATTTAAATCTTAGTAATTCAGCTTATTAAACTCAAATCATATCTGCCTTAAAAGACATTATTTTATTTATTTTTTATTGGAAATTTTTAATGTACAACTTAACATGTCTCATTCTGACATGCATTTCATTGTGACAATTCCATACATGCATTTTGTTGTACATTGCATAGATTAACTTCCCCCTTACCCTCTTGTGCTCCTCTTCCCCTCTCTCCCTCTCCCCCACCAATGACCTCTCTTCTACTTGCATGTCTTTTTGTGGGAATATTTTACTGTATACCCTTGCATCCCAATTATGATTTAAGTCCAAAATTTTTTCTGTAGTGATTTATCTTTCTTAGCAGTATCACATGAATAATCTAGCCCATTTGCATTATTACCATATTTTGGTATTGTTAGTATTATAATTATTTCCCAAACTATTAAAATTGGGCTGCTTACTTTGAGGTCAACCTCTCTCTCATTCCTTGCTCCTCCTTGTCCTTCCTCCCCCTCCTGTCTTCTCCCATTATTGCTTCCTTTTGCTAGATCCCTCCCTCCTTCTTTCTGCTCCTTAAATTGTCCCTTCTCCAATAAGTTTACATTAGCTTTTTATTATGTTTCAGTTTCTGTATAGGATTTTTTCCTTCTTTTAAATTTGATTCAGCTCCCACATACGAGTGAAAACGTATGGTATTTCTCTTTCTGAGCTTGTGTTCATTCATTTAATTTTTTGCAATTCCATCCATTTTGCTGCAAATGGCATTATTTCATTTTTTTTTATTGCTGAGTAGTATTCTATTGTGTATATGTACTATAATTTTTTATCCATTCTTCTGTTGATGGGCACTTTGTTTGATTCTGTGGGGCACGTGCCTCCTGGTCTGGCCCGGATGATCGGATGGGCACTGCCTCACACACAGATACTAAACACAATTTACTAGGGACCCTCGGGTGAGGGGCGTGGACTCCTATGGCCCTCGGGACACCAGCAGAGATGGGAGAAAGGAAAAGCCTTGGGCGCCTTTGCCTTGTGGGGACAAACACAGCTCTTTATTTCTCTGCCCTTTATCAGGGCGGAGAGAAAATCAAAAGCGTACAAATTTAAGTGCTAGCAGCTCTTATACAGTCTCAAGGGCAGATGCTTCCATGTTGGTAGTCTCAGCAGAGAGCGAGTTCTTTCCTTATTAATGGTCACAGCGGGAGAACATTCTTTCCTCACCGCAGGTCCGGGTGAGAGAGTGGAGAGAGCTGTTTTCTCATCCAGCGAAAAAGGTGTCTTTCCTTGTTGGTGGTCGAAGGTCTGGGCAAAGAAAAGGGAAAGGGTGAGCTGCCGCAGTGCAGCTCCTTATATAGCTGGTGAGCAGAATGGCCTGAGCCAATCAGCTTTGAGTCCAATTGTCCAATCAGGTTCGGGGGCTTTGGGAAGGATTTTGTACAAACATCCAATCAAGTTACTTTCATTTTCCCTAGATTTCTAATTTACAAACCAGATCTTCAAAAGCTGTTTTCCCAGTTTTGGGGTTTTTGCCAATTTCCTCCCAATTTCTCCCTACATGGTTCCATATCCTTGCTATTGTGAAAAGTGCTGCACTGAACATGGAGATGCAGGTGTCTCTGTGGTATGATGACTTACCTCCTTTTGGGTATATTCCCAATAGTGTTATAGCTGGGTCATATGGTAGGTCTATTTTTAGTTTTCTAAGGTACCTCCATACTGATTTCCAAAGTGGTTCGACTAATTTACAGCTCCACCAGCAGTGTAACAGGGTTCCCTTTTCCCTGCAACCTCATCAGCATTTGTTGTTATTCGTTTTATAGATCTTGGCCATTCTTACTGGAGTAAGGTGGAATCTCAGAGTTGTTTTGATTTGCATTTCCCTGATGCCTATGGATATTGAACATTTTTTCATGTGTTTCATGGCTTTATGGACCTCTTCATTTGAGAACTGTCTGTTCAGTTCCTTTGAAAGGCATTATTTTATAAATAGAATATAAATATGTTAACTGACTCATAGTTATTTGTGTGACTGCCAAAAAATGTGAGTTTCACATGTAGTCTGATTATTTTGTTGAAATACTGACCTGATTTTTTATTTCCCCCTTTGCCACTCACTACAATATTTCTATGTGGAATGGGAAAAAATCTTCACATCCTATACATCAGACTGAGGTCTAATTACCAGAACTCAAGAAAAATATACCCAAGAAAACAAATACCCCAATACACTAATGGGCAAAGGAACTGAACAGAAAATTCTCAAATCAAGAGGTCCATAAAGCCATGAAACACATGAAAAAATGCTCAATATCCATAGCCATCAGGGAAATGCAAATCAAAACAACTCTGAGATTCCACCTTACTCCAGTAAGAATGGCCAAGATCTATAAAATGAATAACAACAAATGCTGGCAAGGTTGCAGAGAAAAGAGAATCTCTTACACTGCTAGTAGAGCTGTAAATTAGTCCAACCACTTTGGAAATCAGTATGGAGGTACCTTAGAAAACTAAAAATAGACCTGCCATATGACCCAGCTATAACACTATTGGGAATGTACCCAGTGGGAGATGTGTCATCATACCACAGAGACACCTGCATCTCCATGTTCAGTGCAGTACTTTTCACAATAGCAAGGATATGGAATCAACCAAAGTGCCCATCAACAGAAGAATGGATAAAAAAATTATGGTACATATACACAATAGAATACTCAGCAATAAAAAAAATGAAATAATGCCATTTGTAGCAAAATGGATGGAACTGGAGAAAATTATCTTAAGTGAATGAACACAAACCCAGAAAGAGAAATACCACATGTTTTCACTCATATGTAGGAGCTGAATCAAAATTAAAAGAAGGACAAAAACCTATGCAGAGTTCAGAACATAATAAAAAGCTAAAGGTGACTTAACGGAGAAGGGACAATGTGGGGAGCACAAAAGAAGGAGGGAGGGATCTAGCAAAAAGAGGAAATCTTGGGAGAGGAGAGGGAGGAGAGAAGGAACAAGGAGGAGTGAGGAATGGGGGTGACCTCAGGGTGAACAGCCCAACTTTAATAGTTCTGGAAATAATTATAATAAGACCAATAATACCAAAGAATTGTAATAATACAGATAGAAAATTTATATAATAGTACTGACAATGTAAAAAGATAGTTCACTACAGTTTAAGTTTCAATCTTAAACATAATTGGGATCCAAGGATACATAGAAAAATATTACCACAAAAAGACATACAAATGGAAGAGAGGTCTTTGATGGGGGGATGGGACAGGGGGAGCAGAAGGAAGTGCAAAAGAAGGTAAGGCAGAACTTGTCTGTGCAATGTACAACAAAATGCATATATGGAAATGTCACAATGAAATGCGTGTCAGAATGAAACACATTAAGTTGTACATTAAAAATTTCCAATAAAAATATTTCAGTGTGAACACAGGACTCTTGAAAAGATTTCTATTTAGTTTCCTTCTTATGTCTTGACAGGCAGCCTGAGAAACGTGGTGGTGTCTGCTACCTACGCCCACCTCTGATGTTCTAACCAAAGGAAAAGGATTCCTCATATCCCCTGAGTTAGTTTGGTGCTGGTGCCTCAGAAAGTGACATCTCTGCTTCTGAACGGTTCTGGGACCACTCCACACTAGTTCTTGGAAAAGCTTATGCAGAGGGTACCTTATCAGGGATTGCTACTACTTTCCAATAGGCTGTGGCTACAATTCTGGCTAAATTCCAGACCAGGTGATTACCTTCCTATCTAAATTTCCCTAAAATTTCAACTTAAAAAAATATTATTATCTTTCTAATCAAGAAAGGCATTTGACCCTAGAGACAGCCAGGTGAATGACAGATCATTTTGTGAAGAAGATCCATAGAGATAGTTATTCATTCTGCACTCACTCACTAAAGTGCCTACTGCACTCCAGGAACTGTGAAGACTTGACAAGATCCAGTCTCCCTTACCATGTCAGCTTCTTTTCCACAGGTAGCACCTTTGCCTATGCAGAAAATTATGGTGTTTTTCCAGGTAGGGATGAGGTTCTTAATTACTAAAACCTCATAGAAGGAAATTTCTAGGATGCTTAGTTCAGTTATTCATACTCTTCACAGTGGGAAGTTTTCATTTTTTTCTAACTCAATTTTTCTCAATCTCAGCACTACTGACATTTTGGGCTGGAAAATTCGGTGCTGTGGGGAAGCCGACCCATGCACTGTAGGATATTTAGCATCGCCCGCCTACCTCTATGTAATCAATAGCTGTAGCATCCCCAAGTAGAGATAATCAAAAATATCTCCAGACATTGCCAAATTCTCTCGGGGGGAATCAGTACTGATCTAACTTGAATTTGTCCTGTTACAGTCTGATATCATGTTTTTCTAGTTGTAGTTTACTGTAGATATGGAGAATAAGAAGCTACTTATCATCACCCTCTAAATGTATTTTATGATTTTTAAGCGAATGGCAGTGTAATTCTGGACTGATTATTTTGATTTCTTTTTTTTATTAGAAATTTTTAATGTACATCATAATGTGATTCATTTTGACATGCTTTTCGTTGAGACAATTTTCATATTTGCAATTTGATAAGCATTATTCATATAGGTTACCCTTACCCTCCTCTATGTTTCCCCCCTCCCCCCCTTCCCATCTAAGTTTCCCATCCAAGTCTTCTCTATCTTTTACATAGTAGTATTTTTCTATATGTCCTTGGGTTCCATTTCTGTTTAAGATAGAAACTTTTCCTGTAGTGGTCTTTGTTTCTATCTTGTTAGAACAATTACATGTGATTTCTAGTCCATTTATATTGACCTCATTCTTATCTTCCCTCCCCCCCTTTTAATGTGATCTGACCTTGGAGTAGGATTTTTCCTTCTTGTAATTTTGAGTCAGCTCTCTCATATGAGTGAGAACATGTGTTGTTTCTCTTTCTGAGCTTGGGTTCGTTCACTTAAAATAATTTTCTCTAATTCCATCCATTTTGCTGCGAATGACCCTATTTCATTTTTCTTGATTGCTGAATAGTATTCCATTGTGTATATATACCATAGTTTTTTTATCCATTCTTCTGTTGAAGGGCACTTTGGTTGATTCCATATCTTTGCTATTGTGAAAAGCGCTGCATTGAACATGGAGATGC
>VMDO01041624.1:0-11060 GCA_007922755.1 Pedetes capensis
TTTTTACCTAGCAGAGTACCTGGCATATAATACCTATTGAATAAGTGCTATTTAATCTGAATGAGAATTTTTGGGCATTTTCATTTATTTCATTTTTCAATGTGTATACTCTACTACCCTTCCCTATAATTTTGTTTTAATTACTTGTACTTAAATGTTCAGCTAAAAATAAGTCTTTAGTTTTGCTACAACTAGGACATGTACTCATTTAATCCTAATTGGTGCATGATGATTAATGATTTGCTTCATTTTAAATTATTCTAATAGCCTTTTGTTTTTGTTGTTGTTGTTAATTGAGGCTTGGTTTTTTGCCTATCAGATTTTTTTCTTTTCTTCCTGGTAGCAGAAAATTCCATTTTGTGCCAGTTTTCCATTTTAGTAATTTGACATGTAATCAAGAATTCCTTCCTAACAATATCTCATGAATAAGGACTTAACACAATTTGGTGTGCTAATTTACCTGATGATAATGACTCAAATGCTATTTCCAGAGGGAAAAATTTTGTACATTCCTACCAACAAAGAAATTATGAGAATGTAACCTACATTTTGTACATTTATTTGCAAATTATTTACAGCTTTGTTGATTCTTCCCTCATGTGTTTGTCAGCTTGTCGTGCTGTGGGGGCTTGCATGTTGCTCTGATGCTAAAAGCTATACCACTGGTATTTCAGATATCAGCAGGGCCACCAGCGTTCAGTTGAACTTCCAAACCAGGACAGACTAGGGAGAGGGACCTGGCCGCCCACTCTCAAAACAATTAACCACTGAAAACCCTATGAATAGCAGGAAAGCAGTATCAAAAGTAGTGCTGGTAAATAAGCCTCCCAAGATAGAAGCCCTTTCGAAAGACAACAAGGGAAGAGTTTTCTCCTCAAAGTATTGTTGTTGTTAGGTGCGGTTGAGTCAGTATCCGACTCAAAGCGACCCTCTGTACAACAGGGGAAACACTATTGTCAGTGCTTCTCTGCTATTCATAGGGTTTTCAATGGCAGATTGATTTTTGGGAGGGGCTTGCCAGGTCCTTCTCCCAAGCCTACAGCTTCTGGTGTTCCCAGGTGGTCTCCCATCCAGGTACTAACCAGGCCCAACCCTGCTTAGCTTCCGAGATCTGATGGGATCGGATGCCACAGGGCTACAGCTACAGGCCCTCAAAGTATAGTTGATCTTAATGATGAGAATGGAGTAAAGCCCCAGGGACCTCCATTTGCTGATTCAGTATGACACAAAGTGAGAAAAAAAAAAAAAAAAAAAAACAGTGCCTGCAGCAAGGGGCTCAAACATAAAAAGATTGTGTGTGTGACAGTGTGTTGGATTGCTTTATTCTTTGTACACGGGGTTGGGTCGCTGAGTTGGATCTGATTCCAGGGCACCTATAAACAACAACAACAGGTCATTCTTAAATTATGTTGTTGTTGTTAGCTGCTGTCAAGTGGTATCCAATTTATAGTGCCCCTATGTACAATACAAAGAAACACTACCCAACACTGTGTCATGGCCTGCACTATGTCAGTGCTGCTTTGCTATTCACAGGATTTTCGATGGCTGATTGTTTCAGGAGTGGGCTGCCAGGTCCTTATCCTTAGCCTGAAGCACCTGGTATTCCCTGGCGGTTTCCCATCCAAGGACTAACCAGGCAGACCCTGTTTAGCTTCCTGCCAGGGTGCTATGGCTACAGACTTCTTAAATTATGCATGCATTTAAATATTTATGAAAGAAATATCATTTCTCTATTAGCTGAAAATAAGTATAACTAAAAGCAAAAATATTTACTTGGCCAATTTTTTCACTTTGAAGACCCAAACACTTTCTGATCATGGGAGTTACTCTGATTTTTCTTTCTTGAGTACTGGCTTTGAACTGGTCCTTTGTTTACTTTTTTAAAGTTCTTTTATTACTTATAAATATTATTTTTCTTCATTAGCAAGGATCAGTTAGTTGCAACCAGAGAACAATAATAATGAATACAAAATAAGAAGGATATTTTCATTGAAATGCAGATAAGATATCCTCAAAAATATGTGAAGTATTGAATCAAAGGAAAAAACACAAAGGATTCCTAATAACCAACATAGAAATATTCATTATGAGGAATGCTTGCATGCAAGAAAGGAAAATTTATGCTATGTGCCAAGTGAACGTGTGGTGTGCTTCATTTTACATGAACAGTAAAAGAAATTTTGGCTCTGCCAGCACTGACCAAATACTCATATTCTCCCATTGCAATTCCATTTACACGTTGCTCTGGTCATAAACTTCACTTATAGCAAAATAAAACAAACTAATACATAAAAATTTAAAAAGGAAAATAGGCATACTTATTTCACGATTTCATCTTTATTTTAGCAATATAGTCAGTTAACTAATCTCTCTGAGAAGTAACTTATAGGATTATTTTCTCAAAATTATCTAATTTTCCACAAGACTGTAATGTAAAATTGATCCGGTTTTATCAATTCCATTTTGCTTTATGTCAGATTTATTTTACTCATATCTGTTTGTAACAGCACCAATTTATTAGCTGCAAAAACCCATGCAGGACTGATCTTCTTGTAGCTTAACATGCTGAAATTTGTGGTTTTAGTAATTACAGTTGTAAGATAAATCTTTCATAAAATTGATCTTTATCTTTTGGTCCTTTGCCAAATGATGTTGTTCTTTATATTTTCTTTTTGGGATTTAAAGTTCATTTTAAAAGCAATATCTGCGATTTACGTACTTCAGTCCCAAATTAAGTTCTTAGAAATCTATTCTCTTTTAATAGCCATCCAAATAATGACGTATATTATCAGTCCTGTTTTTGCATGTTGAAAATAACAGAGCTATGTTGTTGTTGTTGTTATTGTGTGCCATCAAGTCAGTATCTGACAGGGGAAACACTACTGTCAGTGCTTCTCTGCTGTTCATAGGGTTTTCAATGGCAGATTGAATTTTGGGAGGGGCTTGCCAGGTCCTTCTCCCAAGCCTACAGCCTATGGCATTCGCAGGCGGTCTCCCATCCAGGTCCTAACCAGGCCGGGCCCTGCTTAGCTTCCTAGATCTGACGGGATCGGATGCCACAGGGCTACAGCTGCAGGCAACAGAGCTATAGATATCTGTTATTTTCAGTATCAATGTTGTATACAATTACGTAAATAATAACAAATTCTTGGTGGCTTGCATGTTATACTTTGTATATTTTAATCACTCTTGGTGATCTTTCTATCATGGTATTTGTTTTAATAATATCTATTTAACTTTTTCATTATTTGTTGGATTAATTTTGTTTCCTATAAACTTAATTTTCTTTTCTATACACCCAAATATTCATAAAACTTGTACAAAGAGTACCTACTTTTCAGGCTGAACTCATTTTTGTTTACTTGTTTTTCCTTATCCATTTTTTATTAATCATAGTTGTATGCAGATTAGAAAAATACTTTGCTTCATTATGTCATAGAATTGTTTTATAATATTGAAATGAAATGTCAGTGATGTTTTACTTTCTCATTACTTACACATAAACAGAAGGCCATATATTTATATGCTCTGAGGAAAAATTCATTGTCCAAAATGTGGATTTCTATTAGTTCTTCTACATATCATAAATGAAGCAAGATTTTTCTAATGCTATTATGATTCATACATTATTTTTTCTTACTAGTACCTTCTTAAGATCACATGCCACATATTTTAATTGTTAAAACCGATAATCTTGGTTCCTAGATTTTCTTTCAACATTAGATTCCCCTCTACAAATCCTTTGTTTGTTTTGTATTGTTATTTTGTTTCTTCAAACTTTGTATAGGATTTCCTCGGTACCATATGAAAATTTTGAAAAGTTAAAAATAGATTAAAAATGAACACAGTAGGAGTCCAATTTTAAGTTTCCAATGATACATATAATAAATAAACTTTTAGATTTTTAAAACATAAAAGTCACACTTCCATTTTTTCTCATCATTTTCTTTTAAAATATTGACATTATTATTTCTTCATATGATGTACTATTTTGAGATAGATTATTAACTTCACTGACAGCTACTAGAAAATCCAGCTAAAATAATAATAAATATATTTGAAAAGAATTGAAAAAAATGATCAGAACTTGAGAAGATAAAATTCCAATAGAAATGATCCAATAATCAAGAGGCATTTAGGCGTGGGTGAAAGTATTTTTCAAAGAGTCCATGCTGAGGATATCTCTGAAAGACATAATTATAAACATTTATGCAATCCTATGGCAGCTAGCCAGATTAAATCATATGTTCAGGGACTAGGACTCAGACTAGAGAGGGAGGGGAAATTGAATCATAGGCTAGCTCCTTGGTGTTTTCCTGTATCCTAAAATAGGATGGGCAGTATGCTATCAGTGCAGGCCAAAAATCTCTGAGGATTAAATTACAATTGTTAAAGTCTTATAATTCTAAGGAGAATAAGATAAATTTGGAAGTCAATAATATTTAGTATACTATAATGTTGTTGCTGTTGAGGCGGTGTCTGACTCATAGCAACCCTACATACAACAGGGAAAACACTATTGTCAGTACTTCTCTGATGTTCATAGGGTTTTCAATGGCTGATTGTTTTGGGTGAGTGGTTTGTCAGGTCCGTCTCCCAAGCCTACAGTACCTGGTGTTCCCTGATGGTCTCCCATCCAAGCACCCTGCTTATCTTTGGAGATCTGATGGGATCCAACACCACAGTAGTACTGCTGCAGACCTTCAATGTTTCATCACTATTGATATTGAAGTAACTTTTGTCTTTTTAACTTCTGTAAATTTATCCTTTCTTTCCTCTTTTTTCATGTGGTATCCTTCTGAAAAAAGAAGTCATTCTCTTAGTCTTTCCAACACTCTAGAACAAAATACCTTAGACTGGTGGCTTAAACATTATAGAAATTGATTTCTTACAGCTCTTGACATGTTAAGGTCTAATATCAAGGACATTTGGTGTCTGTGAGTGCCCATGTTCTCCTAGATTGCTATCTTCTTCTCATTATAACCTTACATGGCAGGTGAGAAGAGAAGGTCAATGGGAGTAGTTTTTTTTATTAAGGACATTGATCTCATTCATGAGGACTCTTCAGTCTTGATCCAATCACATCCCATAGCTCCACTTCCTTGGGGATTAGAATTTTGACATGTGGATTTTCAGGAACAGAAACATTCAAACTATAGCAGCCACTATGCACAGCCTATAGTTACTGAAATAATTCAATAAGCTGGACTTTATGAAGAAGAATGTGGCATCATGATTGGAGGAAGATTTATTAACAACCTGCATTATGCAGATGACACAATTCCTTGCTGAAAGTGAAGATTTGAAACATTTACTAATGAAGATCAAAGAACAAAGCCTTCAGTATGGATTGTGACTGAACATCAATAAAACAAAAATCCTTACAACTGGGTCAGTATGCAACTTCACAATAAATAGATTGAGGTTGTCCATGACATTGCTTTACTTGGTTCTACAATCAATACCCCTGGAAGCATCAGTCAAGAAATCAAAAGATGCATTGCTTTGGGAAAAGCTGTGGCAAAAGATCTCTTTAAACAATTGAAAGGTAAAGATGTCACATTGAAGACCAAAGTGTGCCTCACTCCTGCCATGGTATTTTCCGTCACGTCATATGATTGTGAAAGCAGGACATTCAACAAGCAGACGGGACAGGAATTGACACTTTTGAATTATGGTGCTGGAGATGAAAATTGAATATATAATGGACTGCCAAAAGAACCAACAGATCTGTCCTATAAGAAGTGAAAACAGTGTGCTCCTTGAAAGCAAGGATGGTTAGACTGTGTTTTACATATTTTGGACATGTAGTCAAGAGGAACCAATCCCTGGAAAAGGACATCATGTTTGGGAGCATGACAGGTCACTGAAAAAAAAGGAAAACCCTCCACTTGATGGATTGACACAGAGGCTACAACAATGAGCTTAAACTTCATTTAAGATTGTGTGCTGGGCACAGAATCAGGGAGTATTTCTTTCTGCTGTGTAGGGTCACTGTGGGTTAGACCCGACTCTAGGGCACCTAACAACAGCAACAGTTAGGTAGTTGACTGTAAGGCTCTGACTCTGAATGTAGAGTAGTCACATAAATTATATGGAATTCTGATGAGAAATGTGCTTCTTCTCTTGCATTTGTTTATTATTCATTGATGTTTGTAAATTACCATGGACTGAAAAGTTTTTATTTTAAACTAGTTAACTAATTTGTCCTGAAGACAGTCCTGATTAACACAGCAGAGTATTCTGAAGTATTTGAAAATGCTTTCTTTCCCCTCTGCCTGTTGGAAGCACAAAGAGATCCACCCCCGCCCCCTACCAGTTAACTGTGGACCTGCAGCCCTACCACTGTGGTGGAGTCCTATCTCATCATATCTCAGAAGCTAAGCAGAGTTGGGCTTGGTAAGTACTTGGATGAGAGATCACCTGGGAAAACTGGGTGCTGTAGGGTTGGAAGAAGGACCCAGCAACCCACTCCCCCAAAACAATCCGTCATTGAAAAGTTTATGAATAGCAGAGAAGCATTGACACTAGTGCCTGGCATGGTAGGGTGTTGGGGAGTGTTTCCTCTGTTGCACATAGGGTCACTATGATTCCTTCCCAACTCCACAGCACCTAACAACAAGTTAACTGTGAGGAGCCAGTCAAGCTCCTGGAGGTGACCCTTATAAAAGTGGAGCCCTGCTTCCCTGCAGATAATTGGGTCACCCTGGAGTTGTTTTGTTTTGGTTTTGCCATACTGGGAAGGCCTCACACATGTTTTGTAAGTGCTACTTTACCACAGAACTGCATGACCAGCCCCCTTTTAATTTGTTTATCTTGAAACAGGGTCTCCCTGCATTAAGGAGGCTACCTGTGGACTTTAACCTGTGATCTAGCTGCCTCTACCTGGAGAGTCACTGGGATTACAGATGTGTATCACACAGGCTGGCCGGCTGGCCCAGGAGTTTTTATCTATCAGATTGTGTATACAGTTTCCAGCAATCTGTCAATTACAGTTGAGAGACTCCTACTCTGATATTAGTTCCCACAGAGTTTGTTGCCTGTGATTTTCTGCTGCAGTAAGTTTTGATTCTGTATATCCACCTGTGTGGCTCTCCAGCTGTACAGGTGGTGGTTTGCCTTTTAGCCTCATTTCTCTCATGATAAGAATAGTTGATTATCCATTTTATTGAAACTATATCTTCTTCTTAGAATTGGGTGATGTCCTGGATTCTTCATGCAGAAGCAGAAAATATTGGTAATGTTTTGAGTTTTTATTATGAATGATATTACATTTTTGTGAAGTTAATTTTTCTACATTTTGTGATACAATCAGAAGAGGTTTTTCTTTCGCTTGATTGTGGCATTCTCAATATATTTTCTTCTAGCTTTGTCTCCTATTGACGATACTTGTCTCCCCTCCATTAAAGTGAGACAGGATTGTTAAATGTTGTTAGAGATTGTTACAGTGGGGGGGGGGAGAATAAGGAGAGATCCTTTTTGCTATTGCACTCTGGCAAATTCCTTCTGTCTGGATTTTTGTTTGCTTTGTTTTCTTTCTTTTTTTGGTGGGGGAAGCCTCTGCACATGCTTCACATTGCTTATAAGACTCTCCTTCAGTCCTCATTGTGAGAACCTGGTGGAATTCCTGGGGAGCCACTTCACATTGCAATCTGCAGAACTCATATTTGAATTCATATTCAGTCTCTTAGAGATTAGTCAAAATTATCACATGCTGCATTTCTCCGGATGTATATATCTCTCTATGTGGCAAGGCAGAGGTTTGTGACTCCAGTCCTCTGATGGGACTAGGAAGAGTTAGTGGTTCCCAGTCTTCTGAGATTATTCCTGTGTTAAAGACAAGGTGAAGGCTTCCAAGGTCTTCACATGTCAGAGCAGTGACTAGAAGTCAATTAATTTCTAGAAGGTGAATGTCTGGAGACATTTTATGCCATGATAGAAGGAAAGTATAACTATTGGTTCAAATCTGAGCCACAATTTATTTTCATAAATATAGTTTTATTTGAGTACAATGCTTATTAATTTGTACATTTTAGGGACTGTCAAAATTTTGTGAAATTACCAAGTTAACATCTGCTTTTTGTAAAAAAATTTACTGACTCTTGTTATAGAATACTATTTTGCTATTTATTGGAAGAGCCTGCAGCCATAGCCCTGTGGCATCTGATCCTGTCAGATCTTGGAAGCTAAGCAGGGTCAGGCCTGGTTAGCACTTGGATGGGAGACCACCTGGGGACACCAGGTGCTGTAGGCTTGGGAGATGGACCCAGCAACCCACTCCCAAAAATCAATCTGCCATTGAAAACCCTATGAACAGCAGAGAAGCCCTGACAATAGTGTTTTACCTGTTGTACACAGGGTCACTATGAGTCGGACACCGACTCCACAGCACCTAACACCAACATTTATTGGAAAGTATTATGGATATAAATAAAAAAGTCTTGCTGCTGTTTTTGTTGTTAGGTGCCATGGAGTCAGTATCCAACTCATAGCGACCCTTCATACAACAGGAGAAACACTATTGTCAGTGCTTCTCTGGTGTTCATCTGGTTTTCAATGGCTGACTGATTTTTGGGAGTGGGTTGCCAGGTCCATCTCCCAAGCCTACAGCTTCTTGTGTTCTCAGGCGGTCTCCCATCCAGGTACTAACCAGGCCCTACCCTGCTTAGCTTCCGAGACCTGTCACGATCAGATGCCACAGGGCTAAGGCTGCAGGCAAAAAAGTCTATAAAATCTATATCTATAAAATATACTTTTAAAGGAAATATGTAATGACCAATATATTTCTAATAAAATATTTGTGCACATCATATTAATCAAGATCTTTTAACTGAAACACCATTCACTTATTTTATAAACAAAATGGCACATATCAGATATATATCTGTAGAATATATAGATTGCAAAAATGAAAATATAAAGAAAAGGGTAAGTGAGTGGTAGGAGCAATGAAACAGGAACTAACTAAAATTCTAGAGATGACTGAATTCTTCCGTGTGACCTGAGTTTCCTTGACCTTCTATTTCCTCAGGAATATTGGTCAATTCTGATTGAAGTCAGGACAGAGACCCCTCCTGTGAGCAAGGGAAGCCAGCAGAGCTTTTGTGCTTCTATGAGGAGGTCCTTATAAATGGGAAAGTGGAGGAGCCCCAACCGCACAACTGGCTTTTCCCATAGCAAGTTTACTCAGTTATCAGAATTGGCAGAAGTTGGGAGACTCTGGTGCAAGTAAAACTGATTCTGGAGCTTTTCCTAATATTTCAGCATATTAGAGGACATTCTATGGGGAATGAGTTTGCGACAAGCTTAAGGCTGGCTTCTTTCCCCAGTTTGTCAAGTTTCAAAAATATATGAAGCAGAAACTAAAAAATACATTCAAAATTTTTGAAAGGAAGAAAGGAATTTTTGTAGTTTCTTAACTAGAGAAGAGAAGAAAATAGAAAGAGACAGAGAAGAGAAAGAGAACATCAATCCACAACCATCAGAGAGATAGGGGAACACTAAAGTTATAAAACAGTCCAGGGCCAGTGCAATCCTAAGGAATTAATGTGATATGTGATCCCCCATTACACAGTTTTCCATTGAATGGGGCAGTCTTCCATCCCTAAGTCATGAAAATTGTATTTTACACAATGCCCAGAATAAGAGAAAACACTTAACAGATAAGTGAAAGGAAAAAAAGAATATTATTCATAATTGAGAAAAACTGAAACTATAAAACCTTGAAGCTAGCATATCAGCTATTCAAACTAATCGTGTTTGATATGACAAAGAAAGCAAACGTTGCAAAAATGGGATAGAAACTTTCAACAGAAAAAAATGAATATCTAAAATAAATCTATGTAAAAAATGTAAAAATATATCTAAAATAAATAAGATTGGATTGCATTTATCTATAACTTAGTAAACAAAATCAGTCTTCACAAAATTTTTCAAATCTTGAAAGATAAGCACAATCTTCTTTTTTTTGCAGGGGGAGTTACTGGGGGCTGAACTCAGGGTTTCGTGCTTGCATGCTTTGCAAGGAGAAGCACAATCTTGTTGCAAATATCTGACAGGGACATTACAAAGAAGGAAAATAAAAGCCAGTATCTCTCAAATGCACAAATACGGACATTTTAACAAAAACAATGATAAATAAAATCCAGTGATGTAGAGAAAGAGAATACAGTGTGAGCAAGTGAGTTTATTCAGGGAGTGTAAGAGTAGTTTTGCACTTAAAGATTAAGTAAAATAATACAGAAGTTTAACAGAATAAGGGCAAAGAATCATTATAAGCTCAATATATATAGAAAACATCTGATAAGTTTAGTATATAATTAGAAAACTCAAATAACAAAGAATAGAGAGGACTTTTAAAATCTGATTATGGATACTTTTAGTACAATCGATATCCTATTCATGGTGAAATTTTGAAAGCTTTTCCTGCAATGTAAGTAAAAACTGATATACATTACCACTACCACATTCAACATCATATTGGAGGTCATAGCAATGACAACAAAGAAATAAGTAAGTTTTAAAGTTTGGAAAAGAATCTATAAACATTTTACTATTCACAGATGGTAATATCTGGAAACATCATAAAAAACAACAAATTAGGTATTATAAGTACATTTAGTGCAGTCAAAGTCATTATTTTCTAGCAACAAAGAGGTAAATTCTTCAACTTTAATTCTCCATGGAGGTTTTCTTGACTGTTCTGGATACTTTGCCACACTTCCATAAAGATTAGATTATCCATACATAAACACAGATACATTCCTATAGTATTGAATCAGATTGTATCAAGATTGTATCAGATTGTATCAAGCCAACAATTTGACATGTCAATAATATTTCTTTCTTTAAAGCTACTCATATTGCATATCTACTCATTTTTATTTAATTTTTCTCCCTATGTATAGGATGGTGCTCTTAATAAATAATGCTGAATCAATTAAATGAATTTTGGCTCTTACTTAGTTTTATCCACAAACAGTAAGAAAAATGAATCATCCAGAAGATATGAAAATAAAAAGAAATAAAGCTTCTAGGAGAAAAATGTTAGGGATTTACAA
>VMDO01041625.1:0-11032 GCA_007922755.1 Pedetes capensis
TCTATTTCAGATTGCAGAAGCTGACAGAAGTCTTCCCTTTCTTCATTTGTGGCCTTAGTGGTGGGTGCATAAATTTGAATAATAGTCATATTAACTGGCCTTCCTTGTAGGCGTATGTATATTATTCTATCACTGACAACATTGTATTTCATGACAGATCTTGAAATGTCTTTTTTGATGATGAATGCAACCCCATTTCTCTTTAGTTTATCATTCCCAGCATAGTAGACCATATGATTGTCTGACTCAAAATGGCCTATGCTGGTCCATTTTAGCTCACTGGTGCCTAGAATGTCAATGTTTATGTGCTCCATTTCTCTTTTAACAATTTCTAATTTGCCTAGATTCATACTATGTACATTGCATGTTCCAATTATTAATGGATGTTTACAGTTGTTTCTCCTCATTTTGAGTCATGCCACATAAGCAAGTTGAGCACCCTGGGGCTTACTCCATTTCCGTCATCACAGTAGACTCTACTTGGAGGAGGCAACTCTTCCCCAGTAGTCTTTTGAGTGCCTTCCAACCTTGGGGCCTCATTTTCCGGCACTATATCTGACAGTGTCTCTTTGCTATTCGTAGGGATTTCAATGGCTAGTTGTTTCAGGAGTGGCTCGCCAGGTCCTACTCCCTAGGGATTAGGATATAGACATATTTTCAGGGGCAATGTTCTGCATATTATAGAAACAAAAGGGAAAAACAGACTAGTAAATCAGTTTTTGGAAGGAAGCAATACCAACCCTTTTGGATGCTCCCCCCTTATTGAAATAGTTGTTTTCAGTCCCATACAAGATTGAAAATGACAAAAACACTAATTGAATTCTGGTTCAACTCGACTCTGTGATTTATTTTATGTATATGGAAATATGGTCATTTTGTAGGACAAAAAATTTACTTTCTAATCTTCTTTTAAAGGTCAAGTGGCCAAGAGAACTGGTTTTAAATGCAAGTTTCCCACACGGAGCAATTAAGGAGAGATATAAAGTGGTATGGATTTTAAAATGACATGGGCCAGATACAAATCGAGGAGGATTGACTAAGATATTAGCTGACTCAGGACAATTCAAATCCTACCTTTGGGAGAGCACTTGGATTAATATATATTTATTGTAATTCATTAAAACCTCTTCCCTTCTAAGTGATGTTGGCATGAACTTCACAATTTGCTTTTCTTTGCAGCCAGACATAAACATCAAGAGCCAATCTCCGAGGAAAATTCTTCTCCTAGGCTCTTTGCTGTCAGTGGGCGGCAGTGACTTAGAACCCACTTTCAGAGATGTATTGAAATTCTATATTAAGTTAAAGGATGCTCTATAATATTTGATTTCCCTTCCAGAACAAACAGACTTGACATGGTCCAAGTATGCCTTCTCTGAATAAACCAAAGAGCTCTGTTCTTATCGTCATTTCTGCCTCTGGGCCTTTCTGTGGCAGCCCTTTTTGGTCCTTGCTTTATGCTGCTCCTGCTGTGGGGCGCCTGGGGAGAGATTTCTTCTCCAGGTGAGTTTCTCTGGTGAGTCCAGCTTGGAGAAGTGGAGGTGCCACCTCCCTGTTCATAGGTGGTGAAACTTTGGTGGCTGTTGTTAGGAGCCATTGAGTCAGATGTGACTCTTAGCGACCCAATATATAACAGAATGAAACACACGTGACACTGTGCCATGCATGCGATCTTTCTGTCTTTGAGCCATAGTTGCAGCCACTGTGTTTCTTCTCATTTTGAGTCAAGCCACATCAGCAAAAGGAAGTCCTAGGGGCTTTACTTCATTCCCATCATTAAGGTCGACTCTTCTTAAAGGAGGCAATTCATCCCCAGTCATTTTTTGAATGCCTTTCAGCCTGCAGGGCTCATTTTCTAGCACTATATTTGATAGTGTTTCTCTGCTATACATAGAGTTTTCAATGGCTAATTGTTTGGGGGTTGGGCTGCTGGGTCCTTCTTCCTAGTCTGTCTTAATCTGGAATCTCAGCTGAAACCTGTCCACCATGGGTGGCCCTGCTGGTATCTGAGATTCCAGCGGCGTAGCTTTCAGCATCACAGCAACACACAAGCCCCCACACCACACCGAGCTACAGACACATGGGGGTGAAACTTTTAGGATCTGCTTTCTCCGCGCTCTGCTGGTGGTGGTGAGAGCTGAACACGTGGGCTGGTGGAGCCATGCGCCCTTTGTAAGCCTGTGCTGATTCCTTTGGACAAAACCCAGCCCTTGCTCCAGCCCTCCCGTGAGCCTCCTGTGGTTCAGTCAGGCGGTAAGGGCGGACCCTGAAATACACCAGGTGGGACGGGCCACGCTCAACTGTGCAGGGCTGTGTGAGAGATTGGGGCAGGCTCCCTTCTCACCCGTGCTGGGGACAGGCCAATGGCAAGTGGTTATGAAATGACGACATGCAGAGAGAGGAATGGCGGCCCAGGAGAAGGATGGGGAAGGAGGAAGGACTGAAGTTCAGAGAGAGTGACAAATAGGGGGTGTTGGTGTGCTTGGATTTCTAGTTTCTTTTTTCTTCCTCTTTCTCTTCCTCTTCCTCTCCCTTCTCTTCCCTTCCCTTCCCGTCCTTTCCCTTCTGTTCCCTTCTTTTCCTTTTTTCCTTCCCTCTTTTCCTTTCCTTTTCCTTTCTTTCCTTTTTCCTGCTTTTTTTTTTTTCCAGGCCCTTCTTTCTGAGAGCAAAAAGTGATCTCTAGGTTGTCTTAACCTCTGATTTTGTGATGTGTCATAAATCCCTCCGTCCTTCTTACTGATGGGGCTTTTCAATGGAATGGCTCTGCGGTAACAAGTGCCATCAGAACTTACCGTCAGCAATAACAAAGTGGAATTCCTGATTTTGATTGGTGGCTACCCTTTGGTATTGGTTGGGGAGTGTTTCATGTGGCCAGACAATCTGCATTTAATTTTGTAGAAAGCCAAGGAAAATGTTAATTGATAGGCATTTTTTGTTATTCCTAGCTTTATAATGGGAGAAGGACCCAGCAACCTACTCCCAAAATTCAATCCGCCATTGAAAACTCTATGAATAGCAGAGAAGCACTGACATAGTGTTTCACCTGTTGTATGTAGAGTTGCTATGAGTTGGATACCGACTCGATGGCACCTAACAACAACAAGCTTTATAATATTTGAGAATTCCCGAATAAGAAAATCTTGTACACGGAAATGAAAACTTTTATTGAATATTACTTAGTGGTTTTCAAAGTGTTGATGTGCACAAGGTCACCTGAGAAGCTTGTTAAAAATACAGACCTCTTGGTCCCATACCCAGAGTTTCAAATTTGAGAGCTCTGGCTGAGGCCCCCACTGTGCATTTTTCACAGACTTTCCGATGTGGTCACGCAGGCGGTTGGGGTGGAGGTTTGATGAGAACAGGGTCACGTAGCTGGCCTTCCTAGCTAAGTGCCCAGTTAGCCCTCCGGTCACTCCCACCCCCATGTTTTCGTATGACATAATTTTCTCTAAGCTCCAGTGGTATTTCTATGCAGTTGGGGAAAGAGGCTTTCCATAGGGCCGTGTGTCACTGGCATTGTTATTTTCGGAGCTTTTGGCCTCAGGTTTACTCCCCATGCAGAGATTGAAGGATGATCTGAAATCAAATACATCTGTCTGGGAGTGGAGTGTCTGTCAGACCCAGGCATCGATCCTGAGAGCGAGCGCTCAGCGAATGTCTCCCCAGCGAGAATCCCAATCAAGATTCTAAAGGTTACACGGCGGAGGCCTGATTTCGGAGCCTTCTCTGGGGAGATCGCTTCATTTATAAGCAAAAGGGGGGAGCAATCCATGTACAACCAACTGCTTGTTTTGTAATCAGCACAGTTTATATTTTAAGATAAAATGCTATGTTGATTAGTGCCTGAACTAGATGAGCCAGAAAGCATCCCTGTGTTGAGAATCTTTAAGAATGAAATAGTCGCACTTTGGAAGATGGAAAGATAGCAAAAGGAAATGTAGGCAGCGCTACGGGGATGTTGGTCTTGGAGAGATGGTGGATTTCTACAGTGCGCTCACATCATTCAATCACCAGGGGGCAGCATTGCACTTTGGTTGGAAAATGATCTCTATGGCAGGCAGCCCTTTAAAGGAAACTGTCATCTTAAGTGAGCAAAGCTAAAAACCAGAACATTAGCAAGAACCAGAAAACCAACAACACAGAACCCAAACTGCCTTTGTTATGATGTGCGATCTTTGGTTTCCTTGGTGTATGGAATTTAATATTGTAGTATTAAGACTCTTGAAGGCATATTTTATCCGTCCATTGATACACACTAGCGGGGTGGGGGTGGATAATGCTAGGAGATTATTTTTCATTTTTCTCACTTTGTGTTTGCCTCTTCTGTCTCAGCTCCCTGTCCTTGCCTTGCTGCCAAGCAGCTATGATCCCATACTTCTTACGAGGTGCTGGGGCTGCACCTTGGTATTGCAGGTCACTTGTGAAGCCCAGTGCAGGTGGCTAGAGGCTTGCTAGAAAGCTTTCTCCTTTTCTTCTTCTTGTGAAACCTAGGTTCACAATTTTCATGCTCCTAGCAATTCCTGAGGATTATAGTGATGTTTATGCATTCTCACAACTGCACTTTTATAGGAGCCAAGTGATCATTTTACAGAGAGTGATGCAGAATACATGTGTGCTAACGTTTCAGAACAGACCCATACTATTAATAGGTAAAGTGTGGGTAAGTTAAAAATAAACCTGATGGCTGCCTTTTGGAATGTAAGTTCCACGGAGGTGGGGATCAGGTCTGCACGTCACATGTGTGTGTCAGGCTCTTGCAGCGTGAGCACCGGCTATGGAAGGCACTCAAAAAATATTTGTGGAGTAACTGAATGACTTTAAACACGGGCCATGATCAACACCGCTTTCTTCCCCCTGGGCTGTGCTTTTAAGAAATGATTTTTTATTTTTTGGTACTGGAGGTTGAACCCAGGGCCTCGTGCCTGCATGTTCTGCAAGTGCTGGACCATTGAGCTGCATGCCCAGCCTATTTTTTAAATTTTTTTTTGAGACAGGGTCTCCCAAAGTTACACAGACTGCCTGTGGTCTTGAACCTGCGGTCCTCCTACCTCCGCCTCCCTCCCCCTCCCCAGCTGCTGGGATTACAGGGGTGTGCCACTGTGCCTGGCCCTTTTAAGCAATGATTAACATGGGGACCCAGGCAAAACTGGGTGCATTCACTCGGTTCTCTCCTTGTCTCAGCTGTTTGTTTTGTTTTTGGGTGTGTGGAATCCCAAGTGATTGAGAATTTCTGGAAGGAAAGTTCCAAAACCCCAAACATTTTTCTTTCTCTGATATTTGCGTATAAACTTACATACAGTTGCCACGTTAATTTTGGGGAAGGACCTGGTAGCCCGTTGCTGAACCAATCCTGAAACAATCAGCCATCGAAAACCCTATGCATAGTGGAGAAGCACTGCCATAGTGCCCGGCATGGCACAGTGTGGGAAGCACTCGGTCTGTTTGCAAACAGGGTCGCACCTCACAACCACCACCAACCTTGTTAGTTTTGTCATTTTGAGGGGGAGCGTCATAAAGATCAGATTTGAAGCGTCTTTTCTATTACTGCTCTTCCACAGGGAACTTTTTCTATTTTCCTTCCTCCTTCCTTTTCTTCTCTTTTGCAGGAGACTGGCAGGGTGGGAAACATGACTTTGAACAGGAGCTGAAGTATGCACAGGGCAGGGAGTAACAGGCACCGGGAAGATTAATTACCCTCCTTGGAATCCAGCTTGGCTGGGCAAGGGGGAGCAGTTCAGTGAGGTAACCATGTTGGTGCCACGGCTTCCCAGGCCTTGAGTCCGAGGCTGGCCCTCCCTGACTGTTTAATTCCTATGAGGAATTGTTGCTCCCAGGGAGCCCGCAGGTAGGGGGAGAGGAGTCATCCATTTGGGAAGGAGGTGCTCTCACGTGCCTCCAGCGGGCGTGGGAGCTGCAGTCCGCCTGCCTGTGGCTCTGGGTCTCTGCTGGGCTGATGGTATGCGCCCTCGCGCAGAGCCTTTTTTTTTTTTTTAATTGGAAGTGTTTAATGTACAACCCAATGTATTTCCCTCTGACATGCATTTCATTGTGACATTTCCATAGATGCCTTTCATTGTACATTGCACAGATAACTTCCTCCTTACCCTCCTGTGCACCTCCTCTCCCCTGTCCCACCCCTCCACCAAAGGCTTCTCTTCCACTTGCGTGTCTTTTTGTGGGAATACTTTTACATAGCTCATAGCTTGCTATGCACTTTTCAAGGCTTGCTTTTGGCTGGAAGATGGCTGCTGATTTTAGCAGTGGGTCAGAGCACATCATTAGACGGGGATCCATGAGCTTCGCAGTCCAGTGGCCTTTGTGGTGGTAGAGATGCTCTGCGGCTATCTGTCCAGCATGGTGGGCAGTGACTGAATGTGGCTATTAGCACCTGAACCATGGCCGGCGCAATGAAGGACCTGAGTTTTAACTCTACACCGCAAAAATGGGGGAAGGACCTGGCAATCCACTCCCAAGGCAATCCCGAAACAGTCAGCCATTGAAAACCCTATGAGGGTCGCTAGGAGTCGGATACCGACTTGACGGCACCTAACAACAACAACAACAATGTAAAATTCAGTAGTTACTGATGGCCTCTGGGTACTCTATGGGGCCTCCAAGGCCTGGGTAGTGCCCCTCACATCTGGGGGACATGCTGAGTTGCTTTGCTTCTTGAGTGGGGCTTGTCTGTTGCACTGTGAAGCAGAAGGGCAGTGTGATGCCACAGTCCCTCTGTTGGTGGCGCGGTGTTTTGTCACATCCCACCAGGGCCTCTTGTTTCCCCTGCTCTCCCTCTGCTATTGCACCTTGGCCATGGGAGAGGGGGCAGCGAATGGAATTTTCCACATGCTGCTAAGGTTCCTTGCTTCTCCGAGTGGTAAAACATCTTAGTCCTGATAAAGACTGTATTGTCTGCAGAGGCTCCTACTCCGGGTCTCCCGGGCGCACCTTGGCCAGACATTTTAGTGCTGTGTTGGAGTTCCACAGGCTCTGTCACGCGGCACCACCCACACAGGGCCACACAGCTGGGGTGGAACCCTCTGTTAACTTGAGCTTTCAAAGTTGTTCAGAGACTTAGTGCACATAGAAGGTAGTTTCTCTATCAAAATGAGCCTTAAAAAATTGGCCTGCTGGGTGCAGCAGCTCGCATGTGATCCAGAGACTTGGGAGGCAGAGGCAGGAGGATCGCAGGTTTGAGGCCAGAGGCAGCCTGTAAAGGGACTCTCAAGATAAAAAAAGAAGAGATAAAAATCAAAATAAAAGATAAAAAGATAAGACAGAAATAAAAGGTCAGAAAAGGTAAAATAAAAATAAAAGATAAAAAAGCAAAAACAAAAGATAAAAAATAAAACACAAGTAAAAGATTAAAAACTAGAAGTGGATTGGGAGTGCAGCTCAGTGGTAGAGCGCTTGCAAAGCAGGTGTGACCCCTGGGTTCAACCCTCCAGTACCACAAAAACCAAAAACACACAAAAAACAAAAAACAAAACAAAACAAAAAACCAAATGGCCTTAGGAAGCAAATACTGGGGTCTAAAGTAAACACAATAAGAAAGGCTGAGCTATGACATGTCATAGTAAGGAAGAGTGAAAGACAGCAACTGAGGTACAGCAGCTCTCCCTCATTCAGATTGGGTGATGGAGTCATGAGCAATGACTTCTAATCCCTCTTATGGGGCTGGGATTTAGCTCAGTTGGGAGAAAAACCACTCTGTAGTCTCTGAGGTCCCTGGTTCAATTCCCAGCACCACAGAAATGGGAGAGGGATTGTGGCAATCCACTCCTGAAGCAATCCCGAAACAATCAGCCATTGAAAACCCTATGAGGGTGGCTATGAGTCGGACACAATTGGACAGCTCCTAACAACAACAACAACAACAACAACAACAACAACAACAATCCCTCTCATCTCCAACATCCACCCTGCCCCCACACTGGTAACCTCATTATTCTCCTTCCATCGCCAATGCGCTCACGCTTAGCCCTGTACCCTGCATGCCCCAGTTGCTAAAATTATACAAATAGAGAGGAGAAAAAATCTAGGCAGTGAAATCATCCTCTGGGTTCCTCTGGTTTGCACTTGCTAGTTAATATGAGCCATACTGCTGAACCCCCAAATGACAGGAGCAGTTGCCAGTCTGCTCCTGTACAGGCAAGTGCCTAGAGCCTGGTTCCTAACACCTGGAAAAATGTCCCCAGAAACGCAGCTTGTGGAGAGAGTTCTTCAAAGTAAGCAAGACTTGTAAAGAGCACATTGACTGCCTGACTTAGAGCTAAGTCCTGTGGCAGAATAGAATCTGAGGCTGGCGGCCAGGGAACAGAAGACAGCTTGGGTACCAAACCGTGAGCCTGTGAGTGGCAGAGAAAGGGGCGAGGTTAGAACAGAAGGCATCTGGAGATCTGGAAGGAGAGAAAGAGCGAAACAGAGGGAGGGCTCCAGAGACAAAGCACACAAAGGTTGTCCAGGAACATTGGGATGAAGAAGGAAAGAGAATAGATATTAAGAAAGGAGGCTTCACGGGAGAAAAGAGGGAGCGGAGGAGAAAAGAGCAGCTACTTTCTCCTGCTTTACCTCACGAAAGAGACGTGGCTGAAATCAAGACCTTTCAGCCAGTGAGCAGAGAGCAGCCGACCACCACAGAAACCTTCTTCCCTGCCTGTGGTGACCTCTGACTCATGAGTAAAGCAGGCAGTTCAACCAACTCTACCTTCACCTGCTGCTCTCTCTAAATTAATCATTTACCAGGATTGTTTTTGTGGTTGTTAGGTGCTGTGGAGATGGGTCCGACTCATAGCGACCCTATGTACAACAGAACAAGACACTCCCCAGCACTGTGCCATGCCTGGCACTGTGCCAGTGCTTCTCTGCTCTTTTTCTCCCTTTATTGGTAAATGTTGGTGGGGCACAAAGTGATACAGCATTGTTTTTTTTCCATTATGCAACTATTACATCACTTTTGGTGACACTTTCATCAACTTGAAAAGTTTGTGGAACATTTTCCATAGGATATTCCATGGCTGATTGTTTTGGGATTGTTTGGGAGTGGGCTGCCAGGTCCTTCTCTGTTTCTATGGTGAGGGAGATGGAACCCAGAGGGTGCCGAGCAGCACTCTTTCAACTGAGTTAACCCCAGCCTATTTACCTGTATAGATGGAACTTTTTCAGATATTCCCACATGATTGTTTTCAGATCTCTCCAAGAAGAATTTAACAGCTGTGAGAAGGTAGGATCTCTCTATAGTCAGCCCCTCTCCTGACCTCCTACCCCAAAGCCGTCTCTTTCCACTTTCTCTCCTGACGCAGAGACCATGATTGACTGCTATCCAATTGCCAAGCTTGCTTTCTGTTTCAGGGACCCTCACTTTGATGGGCCCCAGAGTCTCTGGTGAAACTTATTAAGAATATAGTTGCAAAAAACAAAAACAGAAACAAAAACAAAAACAAAAAACACAAAATACCCACACCCCCAGAACAATGAGAATAGAACCTATGATTGCGTATCAACTAAAATTCCTACTTTTTTGTCTTTCTTTCTCTTCTTTAGTTTACATGGTTCTGTAAAATATGTAAGTTGATGAATGGTAAGCAACAGTGATATTTTTAACAGTTGTATAACAGATATGCCTGCAGCTGTAGCCCTGTGGCATCTGATCCTGTCAGATCTCGGAAGCTAAGCAGGGTGGGGCCTGGTTAGTACTTGGATGGGAGACTGCCTGGGAACACCAGGTGCTGTAGGCTTTGGAGAAGGACCTGGTAACCCACTCCCAAAAATCAGTCCGCCACTGAAAATCCTATGAACAGCAGAGAAGCACTGACAATAGTGTTTCCCCTGTTGTATGTAGGGTTGCTGTGAGTCAGATACCAACTCAACCGCATACTAATACTAACAACAACAACATAATGGATATAGCAAAAGACTTATTACTCTGTACCCCACCAACATTTATTGGTAGTAATAATAAAAATAAAAATATAATAAATAAATAAAATATAGCCAATTAATCAATCTCTGGTCCAACACCCAGAGATTTGGGTTATCAAGGCAAAGCAGCATCTCTAAAAGAAACACAGGTTGGGAAATTTGGGGAAATGGAGGGCAGAGATGCAAAATGTGAAAATTTTAGGGCTTAGAGGATGCAGGGATCTAACTGGACGCTAGTTGAAAATTTCTGCAACATAGTTTTATGGAGTAACTTTCATCTACTGGATTGGAAATTAAAGAGAAAGGAAATAGATTTTTTTCTCTCATCTTAAGTTACTGGCTAGTAAAGTCCTCTTTTGCTTTGCACATAATTACTGAAAAAAGATTTAACTTTGAACTACAAATTCGCCTGAGGGTTAGTCCAGATGGGCCGTGTCTTTGTACTCCTAGGTCTCTTCATTTTGGAATCTGGCTTGTGGGTTCCATCTTTTCTCCTCGGCAGGGCCATTTCTGAGTCCCCAATCCCCTCGTCAGTGCTACCATACTCCATGTCTCTGCAGGGCCAGGCTCCTTTGCCCAGGGCTGAATCTATAAAAATAGAATCCAAGAGACAAAGGTCTCGGTCATGCTTGGCCACTTAGTGTGTGAATGTGGGTTTTCCTTCATATATGAAATGGATGTGTAAATATTGTTCCTCACTGAGTTGTAATTATTAAATGAAAGAAGATATCAAAAGTGCTTTGCAGAACAAATGTTCAATGAAGATGACACTTCGAAGCTTCTTTCTTCTTATCTGTTGTTGTTGGGTGCTGCTGAGTCACACCCAACTCATAGCAACCCAAGTAGAGCAGAAGGAAGCACTACCCAACACTGTACTATGCACACAATCCTTTTATGTTTGAGTCCATTGTTGCAGCCACTGTGTTCCTTCTCATTTTGAGTCATGGCACATCAGCAAAAGGAGGTCCCAGAAGCTTTACTCCATTCCTGCCATAAGGCCCACTTTCCTTTGAGGAGGCGATTCCTCCCCAGCCATTTCTTGAATTCCTTCTTGCCTGGGGGGGCTCATTTTCTGGCACTCGATCTGACAGTGCTTCTCTGATATTCATAGGGATTT
>VMDO01041626.1:0-11059 GCA_007922755.1 Pedetes capensis
TTCACAATAAATGGAGAAAAGATTGAGGTTGTCCAAGATTTTGCTTTGCTTGGCTCTATAATCAACACCCGTGGAAGCAGCAGTCAAGAAATCAAAAGACGCATTGCTCTAGGAAAAGCTGTGGCAAAAGATCTCTTTAGAGTATTGAAAAGCAAAGATGTCACATTGAAGACGAAGGTGCGTCTGACTCATGCCATGGAATTTTCAGGGGCACCATATGGTTATGAAAGCTGGACTTTGAACAAGAGAGACAGAAAAAGAATTGATGCTTTTGAATTGTGGTGCTGGAGACGTCTATTGAATATACCATGGACTGCCAAAAGAACCAACAAATCTGTCCTAGAAGAAGTACAACCAGAGTACTCCTTGGAAGCAAGAATGGCCAAACTGCGTCTTACACATTTAGGACATGTACTCAGGAGAGAACAATCCCTGGAGAAGGACATCACGTTTGGGAGAGTGGCAGGTCAACGCAAAAGAGGAAAACCCTCCACCAGATGGATTGACACAGTGTGTGCAACAACAGGCTTAAACATAAATAAGATGGTTTGCCTGGCACAGAATCGGCAAGTGTTTCAATCTGCTGTATATAGGGTCACTATGAGTCGGACTCGACTCAATGGCACCTAACAACAACACCACCACCACCAACCATAGTATTAAAGAGCAGATGAAGACACTGGTGGCCTAAGTGTGAGCTCCAGCTCTGCCACTTCCTAGTGGTTTCATTTATCTCCATGTTCTTCAGTTCTCTGGTCTATAAAATCAGAGTAAAATACTGCCTACTTGGCTGAGGTATAGCTCAGTAGAGCATTTGCCTAGGATGTACAGCACTCTGGGTTCCATCCCTACACCATCAAGGAAAAAAAGTCATCTGACTATTACAAGCATTCAATGAATCAATTCACACATGGAAGATAGCAAGTACTAACTAAATGTTGAGAAACACAAAGTCACTCTGCACTTCAAAATTTTGCTAATTTGTATATTTCTCCCCAGGCATTTATTCTTTTCCTTCCCTTCACACACACTTCTAAACAATTTGAATTTCAAAAAAAAGTGTGCAATTTTCTTTTCCATTGGAAATATTCTTCTGCTATGCTTTTTCTCACCTGCCATATGGGAAGGGGATCATATTTATCCTCCCTATACCACAAGTTGTTCTGAGCATTGAATAACCCAATTTCTGGGAAAGAGGTTTCTATGTCATAATGCGCTTCAGAAACATAAGATGCTAATTTAACATAGCTGCACAAATGGAATGGAAAGACTCTAAAAGTAAATACTATGTGGCATACAAAACTGATTGAGGAAAACCTTACATTTAGGAATTATCACTTATGATTTTATGGCTTTTTTTCTTAAACTAGCACAAATAATTTAAAACAAAATCAGGAATAAATGCCAGGCTTTACACACATGCAACTGTGTGTTTGCAAAATTCAGAATAGATATCTAGACTTTACAAATACAAAAGCATGACCACCAAGGCTTTCATAAACAATTTTTACACTGAGGTCTTCCTTAAAATTAATTCAAATGTGAATTTTAGTTGCTCAAAGATATCATTGTTAATGATTAACTATGCATATGTTTTTAATAAGATATAATTTTTCTTCAAAATCATGGAAACAAACCATTTAAAAGCAGAACTTTGTTTAAATAAAACCATACAAAGAAGCAAGTACGAGTCATTATTTTACTCATAACTAGTTACTCAACTTGAGGTGACTCATCTTTAACATAAAGATGAGAAAATATCACATATAATCACATTAGCATAGCATTTTGGAATTGTGGAATATACCATCAACACAGGACACTATGACCACGGCTGGACAGAATATTTTCATTTTAGCAACTCACTTGCAATCCATCTCCTAATGTTTTATATATGGAGAGTGACAAAAAAATGTATATACAATTTAAGTATTAAAATTATAACACACAATATATACTGATAGCCAAAGATGAATAAAAGTCACATTTGACTTCTGCAATTAAAACAGGTGCGCAAAGTAGTTACTATTTTAATCAATGCAATTATGAAAACTAAAATACAGATAATATCTCTTAAAGTCTGTATACGTTTTTCCCCACCTCCACATGAAGTTTCTGCTGAGAAAAGCGTATCAATTTTTAACTATTTCATTTATTTGCAAATACTGTGATAGCTTTAAAAATCACTTAAGGCTACAATTTCATATTTGAAATGAACACAGCTACAAATACAATTTTTTTTAACCAGCTGAAGTGTGATTGTTTTTTAAACAACATCCACTTGTTACAGTTACACACACACACACACATGCACACACATATACACAAATATATATGGGGTATCATATTCATTTATTTGTACATTCATTCAATAAGTTTATTTAGAAGAAGAATGCTGCATCATGATTTGAGGAAGACTCATTAACAATCTGTGGAATGCAGATGACACAGCTCTGCTTGATGAAAGTGAAGAGGATTTAAAACATTTACTGATGAAGATCAAAGACCACAGCCTTCAGTATGGATTGTGCCTGCACATCAACAAAACAAAAATCCTTACAACTGGTCATTACAAAATTTCATGATAAATGGAGAGGAGATTGATGTTGTCCAATATTTTGCTTTCCATGGTTCTGCAATCAACACCCACAGAAGCAGCAGTCAGTAAATCAAAAGATAGATTGCACTGGGAAAAACTGTTGCAAAAGAACTCTTTAAAATGTTGAAAACTAAATATGTCACACTGAAGACAAAGGTGCACCTGACTCATGCCATGGAATTTTCAGTCACATCATATGGTTGTGAAAGCTGGACACTGAATAAGGGAGATAGAAGAATTGATGCTCTTGCATTGTGGCGCTGGAGATGACTATTCAATATACCATGCACCAAAAGAACCAAGAGATCTGTCCTAGAAGAAGTGCAAATGGAGTGCTCCTTGGAAGCAAGGGTGGCTGGACTGCATTGTATGTATTTTGCACATGCATCAGGAGGGACCAATCCCTGGAGAACAACATCATGTTTAGGAGAGTGGCAGGTCAACGAAAAAAAGGAAAACCCTCAACTAAATGGATTGACAGTGTCTACAACAATGGGCTTAAACCTAAAAAATATCACCTGCTGGGCACAGAATTGGAGAGTGTTTTGTTCTGTTGCATGTAGGGTCACTATGACACAGATCCCACTTGGAGGCACCAAACAACAACATTTAAGGCTTACATATCCTACTGAAAATAGCCCTCCTTTGTATCCTTTCCATGCAAAGGTGATTTTGTCACCCCGCTGGTTAAAACGCTCCCTTCAAAGGCTTCCAACTGTCCCTGGAATAGACCAAAGTGCAGCAAGTTCTGACCTTTCTCAAACTGGTTACCTCTTCTCCCTCTATCTTCACCAACTTAAATGGCCTTCATATTTTATGAATTAAAGACAAATATATGATAATTTCATTTTTTATTATTTTGCTGGTGCAAGTGGGATGAGGTAAGTCATTATCATTTTTAATTGGCAAGTATCACTGCCCCACATATAACTTATCATGATTATATAACAAAGGTGAGGGTAGAAGTAGACAACTTCTTTTGGAAGATATAATACTTCCTTACTTATTTTTCTTGGTTTTAAAAGGAGCAATTCATATAAATAAACACATTTTAGGGCACATCTTTTACAGTGTAACACTCTTAAGTATTTAATTACATTTCATATTACATTTTACATTATATGTAAGTACCTTCAACCTTTGTATTTTATGTTTTTGGTGGACACCTATTCTAAACAACCTATATGATGATTCTGAATGGTGAAATAATTTTCATGTTAAAGTTTCCTATCTTACCTAACAGTGACTGAGTACACTGATAAATACCAAGATAAATTTTGATCATGGTTTGTAAATAACATATATGACTAGCATCCAATCAGGAGATAACTCTGGAATAAAAACTAGAAAATAAAGTCTCACTTCCTGTCTCATTATTCAGAGGCTGTGAGGAAGGTAAAATCCTCTCAGTAGATGTGCAATTTGGAGAATTGGACTGAGTTCCCCTCTGGGGTCTCCTATAGCAGTTCTCTCCCCTGTGTGACTCTGGAAGGTGTATTTACAGCTTACAGAGTTGAAGGAGAAAAAAAAAATGAGACCTGGCCAATGGGAAGATGGGACTTGCTCAAGGGGAACATAGGGCTCAAGAGGGAGGAGAACATATGAATGTCTGAGTCATCATAATCATGATTTTCGGTCACCCTCTGGGTACACAAGGAACAGTAGCATGACAGAGAGATGACGTCTGAGGAGATAAAACACAATATATGTGAGGTGTTATTCCCCAATATCCAAAGATAAAGATGCAAGTTACACAATTATTTCCCAATTTATCCAGAAGATTTGCTTAAATGCATTTTCCAATAATTGTCACCTTGAAAAGCTAATTATAAAAAAACACATTCTAAAACTGTGCAGTATATATTATATGACACATATGTCCAAACATCTTAGGTTATCATAAATTATATCTGAACCATATATCTGTTTATGATCGTTATAGATCATTTGTGTTTGGTTTCTTCAGACAAAAAAAAAATCAAGTAAGAGACCACTATTTTTAAAAATTCGTACATTTCAGTCAAATTCAACTTGAGCTAAACAATCCAGGAAAAATTATTGCTCTAACAATATAGGCCTTAAAATCTTTCAATTGTAGTTTTTTATATAGGAGATGCTTCCTATCTCCTAAAACTATGTTGGTGGTGGTGGTGGTGGTATTGGTGTTGTTGTTGACAGGTGTGTTGAGTCCTTAGGTGCCTGGCACTATTATTATCAGTGCTTCCTTGCTATTCATAGGGTTTTCGATGGTGGATTGTGTTGGGAGTGGATTGCCAAGTCCTTCTCCTCCTAAAATTACATTCATCAAATATATTAAGCATATCCTGGTCATATCTGACATTTGCCTTCTAAATATGTGTGATCTACTTACTCTTCTCTACTATCATCCTTGTCTAAGCCCACTATTCTCATCTCCAACGTGGATGACCACACAGCCTCTACTTGCACCCCTCCCTTGTATCCTTTCCACGCAAATGTGATTTTGTCACCCCACTGGTTAAAACCCTCCCTTCAAATGCTGCCAACTATCCCTGGAATAGAACAAAGTGCAGCAAGTTCAGACCTTTCTCAAACTGGGTACCTCATCTCCCTCTATCTTCACCAACTTAAATGGCCTTCATATTTTTAAATTTATCTCTCTATATATATCTATGTATATAGGTATATATGCACACATGCACATCTGAGGTATGCAGAATATTTTGATATAGATTTACAAAGTATATCCTGTGCCTTCCCACTCTAGCTCCTTTTCACAGATTGTTCCTCTTTGCCTAGCACATGCTTCCTCCTTTCTTATGGCCAAGCTAACTCCTATTCACCAATCAGGTCTTAACTCAAATATCACCTCCTCTGAGTAGCCTTCACTAGTCTCTGTGCACATCTTCTCCCACCACCACCATCACTAACTAAGTTAGGTTTTCCAATTGTACTCTACACACAGTATGCTGTAGTTTCCCTTGCTAGATATTAGCACAGGTTGCAATTTTATATTTATTTTTATGAATACATGAATAATGCTTGAGTCTCCCATTGTAAGTTCTCTGAGGGCATGGGCTATGTCTGTTTTGCCCTCTACTATAACCCTGGCATACAAACAGTATATAAAACAGCACATCTAGCCCACTGCATAGAAGACAATGAATACTTGTTGAATATATGTACATGGAATTGTGTACAAGTGTTAGACTACTCACTCAATAAAAGCTGGAATGATATCTTTATTACTCCCTAGGTAGCTCCAGTATTTAGAATGGGCCTCCCACATCAAAATAAGTCCATAAACATTTGTTGCATAAATATTGTATGGTAGTAACATATTTCCCCTACTCTTCTTCAAACACCCATCTGACTTTTATAGTTTTATTTGTTAGCAGTAAATTTTCCATTTCTCATCTTGGGTAAGACACAATGAACAAACCCTAGCTTTTTGAGGCACAGCAGCTAAACAGCATCCATCCCATAGGAGGCAATAAGTGGATGCCTTGAATATATTTAACCTAAGTCTATTTGTTTTGACTACTCTATTTAAAACATGCTTGAGTCACATAGAAGTTAATTCCACTTTATGCTCCTTTACTGAGATATTTATTGAATTCAATTAATATTTCCAGAAAACACTCAAGATACTTAATACTCCATGAGGACATAAAATTTATCTAAAATATGCAAACCTTCATTTGGCCATTACACAAGACTTATTAATATGTATCATATTGCTCAATATCTAGTGGTTAAGTAGAAAGTGATCTTCAGTTTCAGGATGTAGTCTTTTAATTTAAGACATTTTTTAAGGAAATTAACCTGAGGACATTTTCCCATACATTTAAAGAATACTAGATCATGTTTTCACAAAATACAGTAATTTGGTTTCTATCAGTAGTTTTAACAAAAAAAGAGTTTCCATAGATATTCACTTATAGAAGCAATCGTGGAATCCTCTAATTCATCACTAGAGTGTGCTTTGTATATAGGCAATAGACTAACTACAGATTCAAAACTAAATTTTGCTAATGCAACTGATGGAAAACTGGCTTTCTATGAAAAAACTGTATTTAAAAACAATACTCCTGGCAATCTCGATCAAAAAGAACATTTTACCCCTTAATCAACAGAGGAGCTCTATGTAAAATATATTTTTCCCTCAATCAAACTAATATTAACAGAGCATTACAGAAGCAACTGGGAAAAGATTAGACATGTAGGCAAATAATCTTACCTTGAGGTATAAAGTGACCAGGCTAGGAGAAGAAAATGCAGATGAGGTGATGCAGAAGTTTGCAAAATGGAAACAATATATAGGGCTAGGTATGAGGACCACTGTTGTGGCAGAAGCAGCATCTCAGCAGAGCCTTGAAGAGTATATAAAATTTCATTGTACCGAGACTTCCAGCAAGATGGCAGACAGATAACACAAGCCTTCTGTCCCAGAGTAAAGGGAAGCCTGGATTAGGGGTTTAGAACTCACATTGAATAGATAGAAACAGTGATAGTTTAGATTGGGAGATAGAGGATGAAACTAGATGAACACTGAAATAGAGCATTTGGCTTCGGAGGAGCTACACAGAGCTCAGTAGCAGGACTGCCATACTGCCATTCCGCCATTTTGCCATCATGCAAACAGTGGGATAGAATCCCAGAGACTCGGAGGAGACTTCCCACACAGACCCACGGGAGCCAGACACAACACGGAGTTCAACCTTGACATCACACTGTCACCCTGCCCGCGGGACACAAACTACAAGTTTCGGGTGTGTCAGTTTGAGGTGGCACATAAAACTGCCATCTTTAGCGGCATATGTCCCGCAGCCTGAGACACTGGGCTGTTGTAAGTCCCTCATGCAAAAAAATAGGGAACAGGTCCACGAGAATAGATACGCGAGGGTATGGGGAGTAATCGCAGAGGGAACTGGGAAACCGGTGCCAGTGATACGCGTCCAGAGCTAAAACGCAGTTCCCTCCCTCCTGATGTGGCGGGACAATGGTGCAGATGCAATCTCCACAGACATACGGGCACACATACACCTGGATCCCAGACACACCAGTTGTTGTGGTGGTTGTTAGGTGCTGTCGAGTTGGTATCTAACTCATAGCGACCCTCAGAGGGTTTTCAATGGCTAGATACACCAGAGGGGATTCTAAGTCATCTCACTGCACTGTGGAGAAAGGTGGGGTCTATGGAGGTGGCTGAGCCCCAGGCAGACAGAGTGCTCCTTTTTGGCAGAGCCTAGTGGCAAAATTAGACACAATAAGAGCATTTTTGAGCGCAATTGCCATGCACAGACAGACCTGCTACAGATTCCCTCGGGGGGCATTGGATATCATCCTGCCCACACAAGGATTTGGTCCTCCCAAGTGGTCTCCCAAGTGGGTGGAAAGCCCTGCAATAAAAAAATCCATAATAGCAGCCATATTCCCTCCATGCTATAGGCTTTGGGCCGGAAATCTCTGATTTGGGGAATTGGCACCCAAACTACGTGGGACAGGGAGAACTGCAGGGAGGACCCCACAGTTTCCACTGCCTCTCAAACAATACAATAGACACAGAATATTTCATGGGATCATCTCTTTGGGCATTCGGTGTCCCACTTAAACCCAGGACATTGTGTGGCAATCCACCATTTTCTATGTAATTGGCAAAATCTCTATAGACTAAGACAGAGTGCTCCTGCAGATTGTGTGAAAACACTGCCATCCTGAGTTCTGGAGCGAGCACTGCTTCCTGCAGTATCAACTTCACCTGGTGGGTGTCCACAGTGCAGATTCCACCTGCAAGAACATACAAGGGTTTGTTGTTGTTGTTGTTGTTGTTGTTGTTGTTGTTGTTGTTTTTCTTTTTCTTTTTGTATGGGGATTTGAATCCAGGGTCTTGAGCCTGCATGCTCTGTAGGTGCTGGACCGCCACGCTGAGCCCCCAGCCCATTTTTACTTTTTGAAACAGGGGCTTGCTGGGTTGGGCAAACTGCCTCTGATCTCAGGCTTGTGATCCTCCTGCCTCTGACCCCCAAGCCACTGGGATTGCAGGCGTGCACCACTGCACCTGACTACAAGTGTTTTTGTATGTGTGTGTAAGCGTGTATGCATGGTGGGTTTTTTTGTTTTGTTTTGTTTTTTGTTTTGTTGTTGTTGTTTTGTATGGGGTTTGAAACCAGGGTCATGCGCCTACTTGCTTTGTAGGTGCTGGACTACCGCGCTGCGCCCCCAGGCCATATTTTTTACTTTTTGAGACAGGGTCTCGCTGGGTTGTGCAGGCTGCCTGTGATCTCAGGCTTGCAGTCCTCCTGCCTCCACTCCCCAGGCCGCTGGGATTGCAGGTGTACACTACCACACCTGACTACAAGCGCTTTTATATGTGTGTGGGAGTGTGTATGCGTGAGTTTTTTTTTCTTTTTCTTTTCTATTTTCTTCCTTTCTTGTTTTACTCTCTTCCCTTTTTCTATTCTCCTTCTCTTTTTCTTAAGCTATATATGTGTCTTTGTATTAATTATTTTACCCTTAAGTCTTTTTTTTGTTTGTTTGTTTGTTTTTTTGGTACTGGGGGTTGAACCCAGGGCCTTGCACCTGCATGCTCTGCAAGTGCTAGACCACTGAGCTGCACCCCCAGCCCATTTTTTTTTACTTTTTTGAGACAGGGTCTCGCTAAGTTACGCAGACTACCTCTGGTCTCGAACTTGTGATCCTCCTGCCTCCGCCTCCCGAGCCGCTGGGATTACAGGCGTGCACCACCGCGCCCGGCTTACCCTTAAGTCTTAACCTTAATTTTAATTTTGACATTTATTTCTATTAGCCTCTGTCCTCTACCTCCTCTTTCCCCCTCTTCTGTCACCAGATCCCCCCCTTTCTTACCCTACAGAAGAGAAACAAAATCTATCACTTCCCTAGCCCTTAGCCCCTTTGGAGTTGGGCTGGTGGACTAAAGAAAGAACCACACAGACCAAAAAACTGAGAATATACCCAGCTTATAAGCTGAAATAAGCACCAGAGATTCAGCACCACACAATCTCAAAGGAATAACAGAGGGAGAAGTTCTGCGCACTCAGGAGAGACGAATTCTACTTCCCAGAACATATTATGGGCAAACAAAGTAAACCTTCAAAAAACACAAAGGGGCAGGATGGATCTGAAGGCCCCACAGAGCAAAGCCCCCCAAAAAATAACTCCAAGGACTCTCAATTCTTAGATATCTCTGATTTGGAATTCAGAGTCATGGTTATAAACATGCTAAGAGAAATTAAAACAAATACTACAAACACCCTGGAAATCCTTGAAAAGAAGGTATCTCACTTGGAATCCTTTCTATCATCCCAGTTAGAAATGATAAGGAAAAACCAAGCAACTCTCCTTGAAACTCAATCCAAGTTAACTGAATTGAACTCGGCTAAAGAATCCTTTTCATTGAGACTGGATGAATCTGAGCTGAGGATTTCTGACTCTGAAGATGCCATATATGAATTTTAAATACAAACAGTCAGAAATGGAATCAATGATAAAGGTATTAAAAAAAGATTTCCAGGAGAACTCAGATAGAATGAAAAAACAAAACTTAAGAATTCAGGGCATCCCTGAAGGAGAAGAAAGGTCCACTGGAGGCCTTCAAAATCTAGTAAAGGATATCCTGAAGGAAAGCTTCCCAAAGATAGTACAGGAAATGGATATATACACCACTGAGACATTCAGGACTCCTTTGAAGGCCGACTTAAGTAGATCATCCTCAAGACATATCATCGCTCGCATGCTATCATTAGAGACCAGGGAAGCTATCCTGCAAGCAGCAAGACAGAAACCCCTTATTACTTATAAAGCAAAACCTATTAAAATTACTGCAGAATTCTCCATATCAACATTGAAAGCTAGAAAGGAATGGACACAGGTGATTCAAATAAAAAAAAAATCTGCAGCCAAGACTAATATATCCAGCAAAATTATCTTTGAAAATAGATGAGGAGTATAAGACATTTAATGACATTGATGCTTTTAAACAATATGTAACCACCAAACCAGCACTGGAGAGGATTGTACATCAACTACCACATCCAGGAGAGTTAAGACAACCCTATAAAGGAAAACAAAGAACTGGTTAGTTGAAATGAGTACAACCCAAGAAAGGACCAAAACAAACATCATTCATAAATCAGTAACAGGTAATGATTGGGTATATAACAATAAATGCTACTCAATAATCACTATTAATGTAAATGGTCTTAACTCGCCAATTAAGAGACAGAGACTGGCTAATTGGATGAAAAAACACTAACCATCAATATGTGGTATTCAAGAAACTCATCTAACTCATAAAGACTGGAATAAACTGAGGGTTAAGGGCTGGAAAAATGTATACCTAGCAGGAGGGGAACAAAAGAAAGCAGGTGTTGCAATACTAATTTCAGATAGATTAAATTTCATTCCAAAACTAATTAGAAGAGACAAAGGAGGACATTACATTTTAATACAAGGAACAAT
>VMDO01041627.1:0-11056 GCA_007922755.1 Pedetes capensis
GCTAAACAATATGAATAGAGTTTACAACTGCACCTCACTTTGAGGGAGGTAGTTACTATTGAGTTCAACTAAGTTAACTGCATTGCTAAAATGAACACACAAAAAATCAATAATTTTCAGAGGAACAAAATGGAATGCATAATCTCTACAATTTGTATTTTACACAATGCCGGAGACATCTAAAAATGATTCAGATATACAAAGACACAAGAAAACATGAACTATACTCAAGAAAAGGGAATGAAGAAAAATGGATCATGAAATGACACAGAAGTTAGAATTGGCAGATTTTAAAAGAGCTATACCCAAACACCGAAAAATATACCCACAATTCTCAAAAAATGCTGAAAATAAAATGAATTTAACCTTAAAAATACTCACAATGAATAGTAAATAGATAATATGTATATGGACAATTGCATTGTAACTATGTAAAAGTGACCAGCATGTAGGTGTAGGAAATCAGCTTAAGACCCAAGAAAGACTGTTGTTAGGTGCCCTTGAGTCAGGTCTGACTCATAATGAACTGATGTACAAGAGAACAAAACACTCCTCTATTCTGTACCAGGCACATGATCTTTTTTATGTTTAAGCCCATTGTTGCATAGACTGTGTCAATCCATCTAGCAGAGGGTCTTCATTTTTTCACTGACCTGCAACTTCGCCAAATATAATGTTTTTCTCCAGGGATTGGTCCCTCCTGATAACATGTCCAAATATGCAATACACAGTCTGGCCATCTTTGCTTCCAAAGAGCACTTTGATTGCACTTCTTCTAGAACAGATCTGTTGGTTCATTTGATAGTGTATGGTATATTCAATATTCATCACCAGGACCAAAATTCGAAAGCATCAATTGTTCTCATGTCTCCTTTATTCAATGTCCAGATTTCACAACCATATGATGCAATTGAAACTACCATGGCAGGAGTCAGATGCACCTTCATCTTCACTTTGCTATCTTATTTTTCAGCACTTTAAAGAGGTCTATTGCCACAATTTTCCCCAAGAAAATGCATCTTTTGATTTCTTAACTACTACTTCCATGGGTGTTGATTGTAGAACCAAGTAAAGCAAAATCTTGGACACCCTCAGTCATTTCTCCATTTATCATGAAGTTGCTTATTGACCCAGTTGCAAGGATTTTGTTTTGCTGATGTTGAGGAGCAATCCATACTGAATGCTGTCTTTTGTGACCTTTATCAGTAAATGTTCAAATTTTCTTCACTTTCAGCAAGCCAATTTGTGTCATCTGCATAACACAGGTTGGTAATGAGTCTTCTTCAAATCCTGATGCCATGTTCTTCTTCATAAAGTCCAACTTCTTGGATTACTTACTAAGTATAGAGATTGAAGAGGTATGGTGAAAGGATACAATCCTGATTCATACCTTTTCTTACTTTGAACCAGACAGTGTTTCCTTGTTCTTTTCACATGACTGCTTCCTGGTCCATGTATAGGTTCTGCATGAGTGCAATTAAGTGCCCTGGTATTCTCATTCTTCACAGTGTTATCCATAATTTTTTTATGATCCACACAGTTAAATCCTTTTGCATAGTCAATACAAGATAGATATCTTTCTAGTGTTCTCTGCTTTTTGCTAATATCCATCTAACATCAGCAATGATGTTCCTGGTTCCATGCGCTATTCTGAATCCAGCTTAATTCTCTGGCAGTTCCATGTCTATTTACTGCTGCAGTTGCTTTTGAATTATCTTTAGCAAAATTTTACTTGTTTAGGATATTAATGGCATTGTTAAATAATTTCCACATTTAGTGGGATCTTCTTTCTTGGGAATAGGCACAAATATGGATCTCTTCCAGTAAGTTGGCTAGGTAGCTATTTTCCAAAACTCTTGGCATAAACAAGTAAGTCCAATGTTGCACCTATTTGTTGAAACATCTCTACTGGTATTCCATCAATACCTTCAGCCTTATGTTTCACCAATGCCTTCAAGGCAGCTTGCATTTCATCTTTCAGTACCATTGCTTTATGACCATATGCAACTTCTTGCAATGGTTGATCATCCACCAATTCTTTTTGATATAATCACTCTGTGTATTCTTTCCATCTTCTTTGATGTATCCTGCATCCTTTAATATTTTCCCTGTAGAATCCTTCACTATTACCCCTTGAGGCTAGAATTTTTTCTTCAATTCCTTAAGGTTGAGAAACACAGAGCACATTCTTCCCTTTTGGTTTTCTATTTCCAGTTCTCTTCACAAGCCATTATAATATTTGATTTTGTTTTATCCAGCTACCCTTTGAAATCTTATGTTTAATTCTTTAATTTCATCTTTTCTTCCTTTTCCTTTTGCAGTTCAAGTGTCAAAGGCAAATTTTAGAGCCTCTTTTGGTATGTAATTTGCCCTTTTCTTTTTCCTGTCTTTTAAATAACATTTTGCTTTCTTCATGAATGATGTCTTTGATGTCATGCCACAACTCATCCGGTCTTCCTTCATTAGTGTCTAATGCATCAATCCTGTTCTTGAAGAGGTCTCAACTCAGGTGAGATATACTCAAGGTCATACCTTGGGTCTCATACACTTTTCCTAATTTTCATCAGTTTGAACCTGCATATGAGCAGTTGATGGTCTGGCCCATAATCAGCACTGGTCTTGTTCTGACTTTTGATATTGAGCTTTCCCATGATCTCTTCCCATAAATGTAGTCAATTTGGTTCCTGTATGTTCTATGTTGTGAATTCCATGTGTATATTTGCCCTTGTTGGTGAAAAAATGTATTTACAATGAAAACTCATTGGACTGAAAAAAATCTATCCTGTGATCTCCAGCATTGCTTCTGTCACTAAGGCCATATTTTCCAACTCTTGAGCTTTCTTCTTTGTTTCTAACTTTTGCATTCCAGTAGCCAGTAATTTATTATTACATCCTTATTGCATGTTTGATCTATTTCAGATTGCAGAAGCTGGTAGAAATCATCCCTATCTTGATTTGTAGCCTTAGTAGTGGGTGTGTATATCTAAATAATAGTCATATTAACTGGCCATCCTTGTAGGTGTATGGATAGTATTCTAGTACAATGATGACTTCAGAACAAATCCTGAGATGTCATTTTGATGATGACTGCAACCCCATTTCTCTTTAAGCTGTTATTTCTCACATAGTAGACTACATGAGTATCTGATTCAAAATGGCCCATGCCAGTCCATTTTACCTAATTGATGCCTAGAATATCAGGGCATGCCAAATGTAACTATGACCTACAGCACCTCATCTAAGTGTTGGCTCAAATGCTCATTGTTTCTCATCTAGAATTTATAAGCAGTGTCTCTGTTTGTGATTACTATTTACCATACCCAACCTTTCACATACACATACCCTAAATGCATTTTCTTCATTAATTCCAGAATTATCTTTAGAGTACAGTTTTAATCATGTTATTGATTTCAAGTGAAAGAAAAGGTATCCTGTCCTTTAGCCAAAAGGAGGAATTTCTTAGAAGGTACATATAGTTATGGGAAGAGGAAGAATGTAAGTGACTCTCAAGTACAGTAAGACCAGAGACATAAGCATGAATTGAATTTTTTCTTTCCACTTCTCATCTCTGCATGTTGATTGCATTCTTTCTGACCTGTGTCCTCTCTTTGGCCATGAAAGACTACTAAATTTACTGATCTAATATCTCCCAGGTTTTCTAGACAGTCAAGAAGGAGTACCTTTACCCAGATTCAGTTAGAAAAGAATTGTGAATCCTGGAACTAGGTTACATGCATTCACGTCAACCAATCAAATTAATTTTGGCCATGGAAGTGGCATACTCTGATTAGAATCCCCTATTGTAACCTCATGATTATAGGGAAGAAGAGATGTCCTCAAAATCAGAGGGTGTGGTTTCTGGGAGATGAAAATGATGAACCTCCCAAGGTGTGTGGGTGGGCAGTACATGTTTATTCCAACAGGATTCCTGTACTCTCTGTCCCAATCGCTGTCTCCACCATAATCCATGAAATCATCCTTAGGAAATTCATGGGATTTATCATATACACTGTTAGTTGTTTCCTAATATCTGTCCTGACTTTCACTTCTCACTTCACATTTTGCTTCTTCTGAAACTCCATCTTGTCCCATCAGGTCAAAGTTTACACTCTAGAGATGAAGGAGCATTAAGATAGAAGGAGGCCACTTCTAGACTTTCACATGAAAGAGAAGTTCAGTTCCATACTGTTACTGTAGGCCATTGTTAACTCACAGAAGTTAAACTTAATCCTAATTGATAATACCCTGGCTCTTCATATCTAATCAAAGCAGAACAAAGAGATTGAGAATGGATTGAATGAAAACATATTTAGACCTGAATTTAAGCTCTTCATATACTAATTTTGAGACTCTCAGCAAATTATCTCTGCACCTCAGTTTCCTTATGCATAAAATGAAGGTAATAATTTTATGTCTATGAGGATTAAATAAAGCCATACTTGTAAACATATAATAAAAAAACAATATGTGTTGATGTGTTCAACGCTTACCAGTTTTACCTACTAAATGCCTTAAATATCTTTCCCTTTTTCCACAGCCAAGCTTCCATGCCATGCCATTTCACTCCCTTGCACTCCTGCCCCTAGAGCCTATTCCCCACCCAACATCCTCCTTATTTCTCAGGGATAACCTTTTTAAAGCATCCCAATATGACCAGGTCCCTTGTCTTTGAAGCCCTTAAATGGCTCCTCATCACTTACATATTGAAACCCTGACACCTGAGCTTAGTGTCCAAAGCTCTGTGAAATAATGTCCCCTCCCTAACTGATGACCCTTACTATCAGGGTTTTAGTCACCACCTATATGCTCATAACTCTTGGATTTATAATTTCACTTATGGCTTCTCTCCAGAGCTTTGGTATATTTTCTCCTGAACATCACACAAACACTGCAAATTCAACATGTCCAAAATGGAACTTGTCTTCTATACACAAAACCTTTACTGATGGCATCTCTATCTTTCACATCACCACCCAAATCAGCAACCTGGTACTCTTCAAGATCTCTTACTCTTCACATCTAAGAAGCTACTAATAAATCCTGCCAAAATTACTTCCTCAATAGCTTTGCACTCTATATCCTTCTCTCTCTTCATTCTCATATCCTTTGCTCTGTTACTGATCCTCATCCTCTCTATCTTCAATTCCTTACAGTAGTCTTTTCCCTGTTCTCCCTGTCTAAAGACTGTAATGACTCTAATCCAACTGGCAACTTGAATTATCTTGTTGTTGTTGTTGTTGCTAGGTGCTGTCGAGTCCGTGTCCGACTCATAGTGACTGTACGTACAGCAGATGAAACACTATTGTCAGTGCTTCTCTGCTATTCATAGGGTTTTCAATGGCAGATTGATTTTTGGTGAATGGGTTGCCATGTCCTTCTCCCATGCCTACAGCACCTGGTGCTTCCAGGTGGTCTCCCATCCAAATACTAACCAGGCCTGACCCTGTTTAGCTTCCAAAATCTGACAGGTTCAGACAGTACAGTGGTACAGCTGTAGGCTTTTAACTTATCTACTTATATTGAAAACCTTACAGAAGGGCAGGGTGGTACCTGCTTGTAGTTCCAGGTACTCAGGAGGCTAAGAAGGGAGGACCACAAGTTTAAGGCCAGCCTGGATAACATAGTTAGACCTTTTTTCCAAAAAGAAAAAGAAAAAAGTCATATCATGTCATTGCCTTGCTTGAAACTCTTCATTAGTTCCATTACAAAGTCAGACAAAATTATTCACAATTCTTCATAGTTGTTAAATATTTATATGTCAGGGACTATGTAAGATATTAAGAATAAAGTGAATATGAGATAGTCTCGGATTTTAAGGAACTTCCTATCTATCTTAGAAGGCAGACACATAAACAGTTATAAAATAATGGTATAAATCTGATAGAAATACAGCACACTACAGGAGCATGAGACTGAACCTGTTGAGAAAAGGGCTGTGACTTCCTAATCTTTGTATACCAAACTCCTGTCATAATGTCTGATGCAATGTAGAGTTTTTATCCACTCTGATCGTATTTGTAAAATAGGGATGAAAATCTCTTTATCACATAACAAACAAATAGAATGTTTGAGTGTTACTTGGATCCTACTTTGAATAGACCAATTGTAAATTGTTTTTAAACACAGAGAACACTAAAGAATATTAGTCATTTGAGGAGTTATTGGTAAGTTTTTAGATATGGTAGTGGTGTATTTTTAGTTTTATTTTTAAAACTGCAAGTATGTTTTCTATCAGTTCTTATTTGTTAGAGATATCTACAAAAGCACTTATGAATTACATGACATCATGTCTGAAATTTGCCTGAAAATACTCCAGTGGTGGCAGGCTGCTGGAAGTGAGTTAAGATGTATCTAAACAAGATTGCTTAAGCTGGGTGAAATAATTTTTAAAATGACTTTGTGCATGTGATAGAGTTTTTGTGACAATTAAATAAAATGATTATATAAAATTCATGATATAGCACATACCTCCTAAAAAGCATGCTTTGCATCTCCCTTATCATTTTTTTTCTCAATGGAGGGAAGCCTATCAACATAAACAACAAGTCAATCGATAGGAATTAAAAACTCATTGTTCTGAAGAATGAGAAACATAGGATCATTTTTGTCCTCATAGCTGTACCACCATGGCATCTGATCTCATCAAATTTTGGAACCATGGGTCGGGCCTGATTTTTATTTGGATGGGAGACTGCCTGGGAATACCAGGTGCTGTAGACTTGGAAGAAAGACCCAGCAACACACTCCTGAAACAATGAGCCATTGAAAACCCTATAAACAGCAGAGAAGCACTGACATAGTGCCAGGCATGGCAGTGCCAGGGAGTGCTTTTTTTCTGTCAATACTAAGAAATAATGACAGAGTGGTTGAAGCTCCAGACAGATCCCTCCAGATATTGGGATAGGAATGCCAGTGCTCTAACACTAGGGAGAAGAAAGATAAAGAAATGAATTGAAGTTCTGGGGAAAGGAGAGAAATAACATATTCTTGGGACTGAAAGGAATTGGATTATTCTAGTGTTTTTCTAGGATGTTTGGATTTGCTCTGCAATATTGCCACCTGGTGGTGATGCAACATCACTTAACCTTGTTTCCCAGATGCAGAGCTTGATGTGATAGCTCTGACTACTCTGTGAACATTCTAAAAAGAATTGGACACTCTCAGAGAAGTTTCATGATTTATTCAAGCAATGTTCATTATTTTCTCTTTTGCCCTGTGAAATGCCTTGTACTCAATCTCTTATATAGCACAAATTACATGTCAATATTCATTAATTAATTTAATAAACATTTTCTAAGCATCTAATCTGAGATAGATACTGAATTAGGCATAGGAGATAAAATGGTAATAAAAACTAGCTGACACATAAATGTTTGAGGAGATAGAAATGCTAATTACCAACCTGAGTGCAGTGGCACAGTCCTGTAATCCCAGTGACTAGAGGTGGTAGGATTGCAAGTTCAAGGCCAGAGGCCGCATGCATAATTTGACTAGACCCTTTCTCAACATGGGAAAATAAAAAGTGAACTGAGGATGCAGATCAGTAGTAGAGCAACTTCCAAAGAATGCACAAGACCCTGGTTTCAAACCCCAGTATTGAAAATAAAAAGAAATGCTAATTACCCTGGTTTCATAATTACACATTGTGTACATGTATCAAATTATCATCCTGCACCTCATAAATATGTATGAAAATAGATTAACTAAAAAAAGAAAGAGAAAGGTAGTTGATCAGAGTTTTGTAAACAGAAGTAAAATAGTCTAATATTTTTGTGCACTTACTATGTGCCAATAGCTTCTTAAAATGTTTTACATATATGTACATTTAAACTCATTTAAATGCCACACCTCTGTAATTAGGTAACATTATCACAATTTTACAGGTAAGAAGAGAGAGGCACAATGAGATCAAGTAAATTACTGAGGATGACACTGCTAGTAAATTCTAGAGCCATATTCAAACCTAGTTTGTCTCCTGAGCCCATGCTTTCAGTAAAGCAAAACAAAAAAAAAACATATGTAACAGTGACCCACCATACCCCAGTATTGCTACAGCCTGAATGTCTATATTCCTTCAAAACTCATATGCCAAAGTCATAATCCCCAACATGATGGTGTTAGGATATGGGGCCTTTTGGGAAGCTATTATGGCATGAGAGTTGAACTCTCATGATTGAGATTAGTGCTATTATAAAAGAAACTTCAGAAAGCTAGCTAGTCCTTTCCACTATGTGAGAACTTAACAAAAAGTAACCATCTATGAGGAACAAGTCCTTACCAGATACTAAATCTTCCAGCACCTTGAGCTTGTGCATCCCAGTCTCTAGGACTGTTGCTTATAAGCCATCTTGTTTATGGTATTTTTGTTATTTCAGCCCAAATGGATCTAGCACGGTTGCTCTTTTATATAACAAATGACTGTTTGAATGAATAAAATCCTGTAGCCTGCAATCTGGGGAGAAAATAGCTCAGACAGAGGAATTTCCTTGTAGATATATTAGCTGGTCAAGAGCCCTTACTCTTATCACGGTGGGTTTCACTTAGCTCTTTGAGATTCTTGTACCTTAATTTTTGCCTATGTTGCAACACTGCACATCCCCACCTTGGGAAAAGAGCACTTTTGCTGTATTTCTCTGTCTTAAATATAGACCAGAAATATATGTCACATATTTTTTTCTAACATGAAGGAGATAAACTGGCATTTTAAATATGCTGTTCCCTAATGCCAAAGGTGAACAGAACAAATAAACAAACCAATTACAGGAAACATTGAAAATATTTTCTATTCTGACCACAGCTTTGTCACCCACACAGTTCTTAGGCTGTCTGGATTTGGCATCTGGAAGTGTGGCTAGACACCCTTCACCACAGAAAAAAGAACAATGCTACCTTTCAGTCAGCACTTGCTTTGCATCGGGTATTGTGCCAAAGCCACATGGAATCCTGTCAACCAATCTTGTGAGATAGGTAAATAGTCCCATTCTGCACATAAGGATAATACAGCCAGAGAGCCCAGACTTAAGTAAATTGCTCATGGTCACATAGCTAATAAGCAGAGGAGCTGGAATTTGAACCTAAGTAATCTCACACAAGAACCTGGTTTCTATTCCCTCTCTTTTACATTGTTGATTTCTGCTTAGTCTGGTGTGTGTGTGTGTGTGTGTGTGTGTGTGTGTGTGTGTGTGTGTGTGTGCTTTATTCTTCTGATGATGCAGCCAGAGGAACTAATCACAGATAGTAGCTGTGTTTAATTTAACTGCTTCCAACATATTCTTCACTTTATCCAAGTACTTAACTGTCATCCATCCTTACAGGCCAAAGAAACATGCTGTAACTTCTACACAGAGATTTATGAATCCAGTCTACTATGTGTTGGTTCACTCAATAAATGTTACTCTTAAAAACTTTTTATCATCTTAGCCATTCTTACTGGAATGAGAGGGAATCTCAGAGTAGTTCTGATTTGCAGTTCTAAGGGGCTGGGATTTAGCTCAGTTGGTAGAGCACTGTGCTGCAGTCTCTGAGGTCATGAGTTCAATTCCCAGCACCGCAAAAATGGGAGAAGGACCTGGCAATCCATTCCCAAGGCAATCCCGAAACAGTCTGCCATTGAAAACCCTATAGGGTCACTATGAGTCGGATACTGACTTGACGGCACCTAACAACAACAACAATAGTTCTAAGGGACATTGAGCATTTTTTCATGTGCTTATTGGCCATTTGTATTTTCTCTTTTGAGAACTGTTCAGTTCCATTGCCCACTTATTTATGGATTATTTGTTACTTTGATGTTGAATTTCTTTAATTCTTTGTATATTCTAGAAAATAATCCTCTGTCAGATATATAGTTGGCAGATTTTCTCTGATTTTTGGGCTCTCTCTTTGCTCTATTAATTGCTTCTTTTGCTGTAAAGATTTTTAGTTTTATGTAATCCCATTTATTGATTCTAGTGCAGTTTCCTGAGCAATTGGAGTCTTGTTAAGGAAATACTTGCCTATTCCTATGTGTTGGAATGTGTTTCCTTTAACAACAAATGGTGGTGAGGATGTAGAGAAAAAGTAACCCTCTTATACCACTAGTGTGACTGTTAATTAGCTCAGCCACTATGGAAATCAATATGGAGGTGTTTTTTCTTTTTTTTCTTTTCTTTTCTTTTTTTTTTTTTGTGGTACTGGGGGTGGAACCCAGGGCCTCGCACTTACATGCTCTGCAAGTGCTGGACCACTGACCTGCACCTCCAGCCCATTTTTTACTTTTTGAGACAAGGTCTCACTAAGTTATGTAGACAGCCTCTAGTCTCGAACTTGCGATCCTCCTGTCTCTGCCTCCGGAGCCACTGGGATTATAGGCATGTGCCACTGTGCCCGGCTCAATATGGAGGTATTTTAGAAAACTAAAAATAGAACTATCATATGATCCAGCTATACTACTTCTAGGAATATACCTAAAGGAAGATGTGCCGTCATACCACAGGGACACTTGCATTTTCATATTTAATGCAGCACTCATCACAACCACAAGGATATGGAATCAACCCAGATGCCCATCAACAGAGAACTGGATTAAAAAAATTGTGTTTTATTCACACAATAGAATATTATTCAGCAGTAAAGAATTATGTAACTATGTCATTTGCAGCAATGTGATGGAACTGGATAGTATCATTTTAAGGGAAATAATCTAGACTCTAAAAGAAAAATACAACATGTTCTTGCTCATATGTGGTAGCTAAAATTACCTTAAAGGAAAAAATTATATATATATATATATGTGTGTGTGTGTGTGTGTGTGTGTGTGTATGTATATACATATATATACATATATACATATATGTGTGTATATATATGTATATAAAATACTTATCTAAGAATGGAAAATATAAGTTGAACAAATATGGGGGTGAGGGGACTACTGGGAGGAAATTGTTGATGGAGAAAATGACAGGAACAATGTAGAGGGGTAAAGAGGGAGAGAAAAATGCAAAACACAGGATGGAACTCGACGAAAATACAAAAAAGAAAAACGAAATTTCAGAGTATAACCCATGGTTGCATA
>VMDO01041628.1:0-10986 GCA_007922755.1 Pedetes capensis
TACTTGGGAGGCTAAAGCAGGAGGATTGAAAATTTGAGGCCAGAGTCAGCCTGCACAACTTAGTGAGAACTTGCCTCAAAATGAAAAAGTGAAAAATGAGCTAGGGTTACAGCTCAGTGGTAGAGTACTTGCAGAACATACATGAAACACTGGGTTCAAACTCTCAATACTGAAAAAATAAAATCCTACAAGTAATAAATGCATCATAAATTTAAAAATGGAATAAGTAAATCAAGGAATGGTGAGCTATCACTAACAGGCAATTTTGGTATGTGATAATAGGTAATAAGACAAAAATTGTTCTGTGACCTGCTGTGGCTGTATAAGATGTATGTCATTATTTCCTTTCTCAACTCTTATCTTTGAAAAATAGACAATTTGAAATACAGTTTTATAAGGGATGTTGGTCCTTTTCTCTTTAAGATCCTTAATAAATATCATGCACTCTTAAAATCATTAAGATAATGAAGATTTTGATCATTTCAATGTACCCTATAATTATATAATTAGATATCATAATTACATGTTTAAATGAATACACATATGAACACTAATTTCTTAATTAGAGACAATTAAATCAATGATATAAATTTATAGGAAATAAATACTTCCATCAAAGACTGTTAGGGAAAATAAAAACACATATCTGTTGTATAATGCCTTTTAACAGATTCTGTTGTTGTTGTTAGGTGCCGTCGAGTCTGTATCAGACTCATAGCAACCCTCTGTACAACAGGGGAAACACTATTGTCAGTGCTTCTCTGCTGTTCATAGGGTTTTCAATGGCAGATTGCTTTTTGGGAGGGGGTTGCCAGGTCCTTCTCCCAAGCCTACAGCCTGGTGTTCCCAGGCAGTCTCCCACCCAGGTACTAACCAGGCCTGACCCTGCTTAGCTTCTGAGATCTGATGGGATCGGATGCCACAGGGCTACAGCTGCAGGCTCTTAATAGATTCTAGTATTTACTATTTATAAGAAATCTGATATGAATTGCATTAATTTTTCAGTGAGATTTGCACCAAATGTGTTTTATCTAAAATAATGAATGTATAAATTTATTGAAAGATGCCAAATCCTTTTTCATTAAGTGTCATGCAAGTTGGAGTCCCTGTCATTTTGTATTACCTGATAAGTTCAAGATATATTTATCTCTGCTTGGTTTTGTATCCACAACATGCACTCTTGCCAGAAAAAATGTTGACCATTTGAATATATTTGATATCTTAAGGTTTCCTGGGCATCAAGCATAAAAGTAGCATAGGTAGTTGTGAGCTTAGAATAATGAGATCTTGAGCCGGGCGCAGTGGTGCACGCCTGAAATCCCAGCGGCTGGGGAGGCGGAGGCAGGAAGATCACAAGTTCGAGACTAGAGGCAGTCTGGGTAACTTAGCGAGACCCTGTCTCAAAAAGTAAAAAAGTGGGCTGGGGGTGCAGCTCAGTGGTCCAGCACTTGCAAAGCATGCAAGTGCAAGGCCCTGGGTTCAACCCCCAATACCATAAATAAATAAATAAATAAATAAATTAATTAATTAATTAATAAAAATAATGAGATCTTTAGGTCTGGATCATGTCCTTTATTTAAGGAATACAGAAATGGAAAACAATGATGATCAACTAAAATTTCAGGTATGTCCACACCTTAATCGATAAATGTTGTCCGTAATTTACTCTGTGGTATTGTGTATGCTAGAGGACTTATTATACTTTCATCCCATGTGTATATATGCATTTTTATAGGTACAAAGTACAAGGGGTAAACAAAACTATGGTGAATGTTTTAATTATTTTTAAAAATTATGGTAAAAGACATTGCCATTAATCACCTTCAAATTATCTTAAACACCATATATTTGTTACCCCACATACATTTACATAAGTGTTTCATAGGGACAAACACACACATATATATTGCTAGAAGGTTGAACCCAGGACTTTGTACATTCTAGAAAAGAGCACTCGTAGCCCCTTTTTTCCTTTTTTAATTTGAGGCAAGATCTCACTAAATTGTGCAGGCTGCCTCTGGCTTTGAACTTGAGACTCTTCTGCCACTCAGCTCACTGGGATTGCAGGCATTAGCCACTGTGCCTGGTTTGCATGTGTTTCTTGTGTCTCTATCATTATGCAACTGTTCTAAATAAGTAAACAAATTTGATTAAGAAAAAATTTAATCAAAAGGAAAAGATATCTAAAGAAGATTTTATAATGCCATGTGTAGTGGTTTTCATTTGAACTGGGTAGGTAGATAAAAACATCTTATGGGTTACCTTTAATAGCTCAAGAAGTAACAAAAAGGCTGAACTAGTTTCGTGTGGGCCACTTGGGGCTAGTCATGAGATCCATTGGTAGGGGCCTGACTTTATGATTTTCAAAAGATTTGAACACCACTTGCCGCTCTTGGAGTGGGCATGAAATGTTCTCAGAAACTCTTCAGTGTGGGTTTGAATTATAAAAATTTACCATATTGTTAGTTCAGTATTCTTTTCACCTACTTAGCTACATAATATGATTCTTTTCACAAGCTTTTCTTTTATAGTAAAGAAAATAGACAAAGTTTGTTAATATATGTTGTTGTTGTTAGGTGCCATCAAGTCAGTATCCAACTCATAGTGACCCTGCCTAAAACAGACTAAACACTATTGTCAGTGCTTCTCTGCTGTTCATAGGGTTTTCAATGGCAGATTGATTTTTGGGAGTGGGTTGCCGGGTCTTTCTCCCAAGCCTACAGCACCTGGTGTTCCCAGGCGTTCTCCCATCCAAATATTAATCAGACCTGACCCTGCTTCCGAGATCTGATGGGATCTGATGCCACAGGGCTGTGGCTGCAGGCTTGTTAATATATAGTGACCCTTTAAGGAATAAATACAGGGAAAAGTGAGGCTCCTGGAAAAGAACTTGGAAAAACTTGGGTTGCCTGGGTGACCCAGCATAAGGGTATTTCTGTTCCCTACGGGATGTAAAGTCAGAACAGGACAAGGGCGAGGAGCAGAAAGGAAAGAAGAGAGGAAGAAGCAAGGAGAGAGAGAAAAAAGGAAGAAGGGAGAGTGAGTGGAAGAAAAAAGTCTAAACTTTTTTGTTAGTAATTTTTAGTGTACAACTTAGTGAGTTTCATGATGAAATTTCCATATATATGTATCATTATGCATTGCTCATGTTCATCTCCTGCATTAACCCTCTCATCACCCCTTATCTCCCTTTCCTAAACTTTAAAGAATGCTGTTTTTCTACCTGTTGTATAACATTTTCTATAACAGATTTTTTTTTTTTGCTGTTTGCATTTGAGGACCAGCTATCTCTCATTTCTACCCTCACCCCACTATCCTTGCTTGTCTCACTTCACTCCTAGCCCATTTTACATGAAGAATAGCACAAAGTAGGAGCTAGGGCCTAAGAGCAAACTCTGGCTTAAAAAAAAAAAAAGATAATACACTGATGCAAATTAAATACATTTCCAGGAGAGATAAAAATATCTTTATTACATGTATGCATTATATTTTACATTGATTATGATTCATCAATTCTACAATAAGGATTTCACTTATATTTTACTTGATACTCATATTTTACCAGGAGCTTGAACCTAGGGCCCAGTGGATGGCAGGCAAATGCTCAACCACTGAGCTACTTCCCCAGACCAACAGAGAGTTTAGCATTCCATATGCAATTCTTTCAAAATGATGAACTATATTGATTCTAAATATTGTGAAATAAATCCTCCCTACTTTATATAAGGGTGATACTATTCATGTGTTTTTGTAGATTCTGGTGATTATTTGGAAAGATGAACTTGTAATATAATTCATATAGAACAGCAAACTTTTATTTTTAAATTTCATAAAATTATTTATTGTAATATAAATACATTAATAATTTAAGTAATGACTCTTTTATAATAGCATTTACCTCCCTTTGAATGCTCACTACACTACTTGTGTTCTGCAGAGTAGCTCATGCTTTTTTCACACAACTTCAGATAATGTTTCTATTTAGCTGAATAAGAGTTCTGATTGCTCACACTCTGTGAAGGTGCCACTTCCCCCTTCAGTTAACAAAGCCCTCCTATTTTCCATCACTTCCCTTCCCCTCATTACAATTAATGAATTGAAAAACATAAATTAGACTCATAGATGTCTGGAGAATATGTAGGTAGCAAAGATTATCCATCAATATATCAATTACCCTGGGCAGTTAGACTTTATGGTGCTGGTTTATTTATTGTGGAATATACTTGTAGTCCCCAATTACAGGCAATACAGGTCATTCCAAATTGTGCAGCATACATTTGGAGAATGGAGGTCAGAGGTGGCCTAGGAGTGCTGATGTTACTCTTTTGCTCCTTTAGGCATGGCTTTGAAGGTGACCCTGGTTAAGAGCAGGTGAGAATAAAGGAAGGAGAGGGTTATTAGTCAGGGTTCAGTTGATTGCAGATAACGAAATTCATTATAGCTTGTTTAAGCACACATGGATTAATCTAGGTAATAAATTCCTTATATAACTTATTGCAACAGGCTTCAGGAGAAGTCCTAAGGATCTGCCTATCGTACGAACACCCAGAATAACATCACAGCACTTGCCCATCAAAACTGCTTCCTCTATTAGAACCACAAAGTAACTCTCCCCATCAGTAGTTCAAGAAAAGTGAATCAAAGGTTTAAAACTCTGTGCTAGAACTGTTGGTTCTATTTCTTAACCATGCACACCATGATTTGCACCTGCAAAAATTGATTCCTAAAAAAACACATTTCTTCCCCTTTAGTTTGATTCTGAATTGTTCTTGATAGAATTCAGATTTGCAACATTAGTGCTAGGTGCCTGGTAAGTGCAGTTTTTAGCCTTCTAGAATCTGAATTGCAAGAAGGCATCCTAGATAAATTTGAAAAAGATAGTGAGCAACAAGTGGCCTGTATCCTGTGGCTACAAGAGGCAATCATATGAGGAAATGTTTTTTCTATCTACCATCGAGGACCCACTGGATGCTTATCATAGATGGACAAAAGTCATAGTATCTAACTTGCTATTGAAGACAAATCTTTAAACTGCCAATGAAGTGAAGGTAACATACTATGGATTCCCGTGTGTGTGTGTGTGTGTGTGTGTGTGTGTGTGTGTGTGTGTAAACTAGTCTGTCTTAAGAAGGCTTCTCTGATAGACCTTCTTTTTTAAGTTCCGTATCTTCTTCTCCCTTCTTTGTCAAGCTTACAGGTTCAAGTTCTTTATGTTTTTCTTGTTTGTTTGTTTGTTTTGTTTTTATCCTGTCCCACGAACATTCAGCCCCAAGGATCCCAGGTCATATTATGTAGGATAACTTTGTGTTTTATTGTTCACCTCCAGTTCAGTTAGGAAAAATAATATAGAAATAAAAATCTGTACAGGACCTTAATAGTGTGTGCTAACCTTACTAAGAATTGAAGCACAGCTATCCCTTCTCAGTTGTTCTTAGGGAAAGATTTGCCTTTAGGGAAAGATTGAATTAAAGCTACAAGAGTGATTTTCTCCTAATATCATGGTGAGAATGAGCACAGGCTCTGCATTCAGATTGAGTGGGCCTTCGATCCTATCTCCTCTGTATAATAATTGTGGGATCTCATGAAAACTATTCTTCTGCCTGAAGCAATACTTTCTTCTACTTGAAACAGGAATATAGTCCTTAAGTGATATTATTTTTGAGGATTACATGATATATATTAGTAAAGCTGTTTCCAGATTAAGCCCTTAAGAAATTTTGCAATTTAGTACAAATACAGTTATGAAGATGCTTGCTAGAATTCTGGAATGACTAATTGTGTAATCATGGGAAAGTTAATCTTTCTGAATCTCAGTTTAGTCATCTGCAGTTTGAGGATAACAGTGTTTACTGGTAGGGTTTATATGAAGAAAATTCATATGAGATAATTCGGCACAAGATTATTTCTTTTTTTTTCTTTCTATGCTTTATTCAAAATTGAAACAGGCTAGATGTAAATTCTTATAATATTCAATCATAGCATTAATTTAGTGGACTGAAATATTTCAAATGAGATTGGGTGCATTCAGGGTGGTATGGCCAGAGACAAGGGATGAAATACCTCGCATATGTTCAGGAATAGCATACTCTGAATATTCTGTGATTCATAGTTTCTGAAATTGCGCCACATATGAACATTTAATGTGGTCTGCTTTCATGTAGAGTATTTTATATCTTTTAGTTTAGTTTCACATATCTTCTTGTTGATAGCTTTCAATTGGTTGCATGTGTAAGGGAGTTAAGTTCTAAGTATAAAAGCCATTTATACCTCCAGGTGTTCCAAAGTTCCATAAAATGAGTTTTAGTTTTATTTTTGTTTTTCTAAATGTTTTCTAAATATTTTGATAGTAAAGTTTGAGGTAAAGTTTCCACCATAACCTTGAAAAGAATTGGAGATGTTAATTTTCTCTTTATAGTTCCAAGTGCCCAGAAAAATGCAGAGGGACAGATAATTCACTCTAAAATATTTCTTTGGCCAATTTAATTTCAGGGAGTATGTTAGAATAATATTTAGAAATCATGAAATAAAATCATATTGCATTATTTATTTGGCACAATCCTGCTAAATTTATCAGGTAGAAGTCTGTTAGACTACTATAATCACAAACATCAGTTAAGTCTATATACCTCAAAGATATTTCTGTTTTCTTTAAGTGTGCTTGCTTTTTGTTTTTTTTCCTGTGGTACTGGGAGTTGAACCCAGGGCCTCTCACTTGCATGCTTTGCTAGTGCTGGGCCACTGAGCTGCACCCTTGGCCCCTTTTTTTTTTTTTTACTTTTTGTGACAAGATCTCGCCAAATTATGTAGACTGCCTCTGGTCTTGAACTTGTGATCCTCCTGCTTCTGAGTCCTGAGTCGTTCGATTACAGATGTGCGCCATGACACCCAGTTGTGTTCTTTTTTTATTCCCTCAAAGGCCAAGAGTTCATTTATTACCTTCAGAATAAATATAAATATAGCTCTTGTAGGTTACTGTCTTGGAGGGAACAGAATAGAGCAATTTATTTTTATTACATTTCTAATACTCTGCAGTGTCTCCCATAATATTAATTTAGATTATATTCTATGATAAAAAGCATTAAAGAAACTACTGCTTCACTTTCAACAAGACTGCCAATGATGGTGAAAAAAATCCCATAAGAAACCTTTACAGAGAAGATGGAAATGATTTTTAATAGCAACACTATATAAAAAGTCTTTGAATTATAAATTTTGTGGTCAATTACTATTGATTAATTAATATAAAATTGCTAAATTTAAATTGCCCACAGCCATACCACTATGGTGTCTGATCCTGTCAGATCTCAGAAGCTAAGCAGGATAGGGCCTAGTTAGTACTTAGATGAGAGAATGCCTAGAAACTCCAGGTGCTGTAGGCTTGGGTGAAGGACCCGGCATCCTATTCCCAAAAGAAAATCAGCCATTGAAAATCCTATGAATAGCAGAGAAGAACTAACAATAATGTTTCACCTGTTGTACATAGAGTCACTATAAGTGGGATATCGACTTGTTGACAACTAGCAACAACAAAAACAAATTGAAATCAAGGAAACTTCTTCAATTTCTAGGAGAACCATAACAGTAAATATAGAATATCTTTCTATATTCACTAACATTGCCCACACATATGGGTTTGCAATGTACTAGATGTCATTATGGGGCTGAGGTTTAGCTCAGTTGGTAGAGTGCTGCTCTCCACTCTCTGAAGCCCTGGGTTTGATCCCCAGAGCTCCCAAAATGGGAGAAGGACATGACAATCCACTCTAAAAGCAATCCCAAAACAATGAGCCGTTAAAAACCCTATAGATAGCAGAAAAGCCCTGACATAGTTCTGGGCATGGCGCAGTGTTGGGGATTTTTCCTTTCTGTTGTACACAGGGGTACTATGAGTTGGACCTTATTCAACAGCAGCTAAAACAAACAGCAGATGTCATTATAACAGTTTGCCATGCACAAAAATGACATTTTGATGATTAAGTTGATATTCCATTGTAGGCTATTATAGTACTAGTTTAATGATTTTTTAACCAACAGTTTATTCCTTTTCTCATGAGATGCTACTAAGATCTTTTACATGGTTTAAATACAGTATTTCCAGTGCATGCAGTTTCCTTTATTTCTTTAAATGCTTCTCATTGCTTCTCCAAGGTTATTAGGGTCATTACTTTGCATTTCAGAACAAAGAAGATCTTGCATTTATAAAGTCTTCCCTATTAAAAAAAAAGGATTCTTATATTTTACTTCAATTTTTCATCAAAAATTTATTTGTCTACTAATTACTGGATGGTAGAAATAATAGTCACTATAAAAAGGTAGACATCAATTTCTATCTCACAGAAAAAAATTCCAGCCATTAAGGATATTAAATTGGTATGGTAGCTTTGTGGTGTCATCAAGGATCCATCCATAGCATATGACTTCTACCTTAGAGGTGGCTCACATTATAACTTTAGGCAGTAAGGAAGAAAAGAGAAAGAGATAAATGGATCCTTTTCCTTCTTGTTTTAAGAATATAATATAATATATTTCAATATTATGAATTCTGAATTGTTCTTGGTAGAATTCAGATTTGCAACATTAGTGCAAGGTGCCTGGTAAATGCACCTTCTATGTCTCCAGAATGCCCACATAGTACTTCCAGTTGCATAGTACATATGTGTGCATAAAAAAGTTTATCTAGCAGACCTGAGAATACTATCCTTGCGAAAGTCTATCTCAAGGTTGGTATTTGACTGTCATCTAGAAATCTGGATTTCAGAAATTTTTCTGCCATTTTCTAACTGAAAAGAGTGGCTTATTGTGCCTAAATTGTTTTTGCACATAATGTGGTGTATGCTGAACACTTGCTTTATTTTTAGGAGACTAGAATTTTGATGTACACTAGGCAGAGAGTGCCTAAATGACCAACCTCCAGTGAGAAATAAGGGGGGCACTGGGTTTCTAGTGAGTTTCTTTGGTAGTCAGGATTTCATGTGTTGTCATAATTGAATGATGGGGGAATTCCTTTGGGACAAGACTTTTGGAAACATATGTCCTTTTTTCCTCCAATCTTCACCCCACACAACTTTTTTCCCTCCATTTTTCTAATTTTACTTTGTGTCCTTTTGCTATAACATGTCATAGTCAGGATGATGTCTTTGTAATGAGTCCCATGAGTCCTTCCTGAATCATTGGACCAGCTGTGGTCTTAGAGTCTCTTGAGTCTCTTGAAAATCTAATAAATGATGATACTACTTATTAAGTTATTAAACATACTTTAAAGCACATGAGAGATCCAGTATAGCTTTTTTTTTTTTTAACAGAGATCAATAATGTGATTTGGGATTTTATTCACATTCTGTATTCATCAGGGTAGACTGGGAAGTTTGGGGACTGAATGACTAGAAGGAAGGAACTGCTAGTAATTGTGGCAGGAAAAACTGGGAGCGTTGTTTTGAAGGGGTAATAAAGTTCACTTTGGATGTATTATGTTGCAGATGGAGGACAAGCAGTTGGTGAATAGAAAGAAATCTGTGATTCAAGGGACAGGTCTGAACTTCAGCACTAACTTAGGGGTAATTAAAACATAAATGATATTTAAAATTACTAGTTGGGATGACTGAGTGTAGATGGAAAAGGATGAAGCTGCAAGGAACTTAGACATTTAGAGGTGAGGGAGGATAGCAGAACCATGAATGGAGACTGCAGGAGTGGCCTGTGAAGAAACAGCTAAACAACTCATTCCATTCACCTGGCAGAAAACATGGAGAGCATCTTTGACATTTTTTTCTACTTTATGTGAAATGTGGTCTTTAAAAATGTAGGCTGTGAATAAAAATGAAGTTAAATATTTGCATTCAATCTTATTTGAACACTTAAGTACATTGATATTCTTTTATGCCAGTCATATTGCATTGCTGATTCATTTAGTCATCTCTGTCTAGTCTAAAACCCAAGTGGTTTTATGATGAACTAATTCATAGCTCATATGGTATATCCCTTTAGTTTTGTATTATTCTCTCTCAAAAAAAATCTCTGTTGTGTTGAATGAAGTTATCTTTGTAAATTCACTTTTTTCTACTTATTGAAGTATATTCTCTAATCCTAATATTGCTAATTACTAATTTACTAACAATTTATAATTTGATAGTAAAAAGCTACTATTTGGTATTTTCCCCTAACTTCAACCACTAATGTTCAAATGGTAACCCTATACTTATAAAAAGGAAATGGGATGAAACATTTAGACGGATTAATAAATTCATTAAAAACTAAAGAATTTAAATAAAATTCATGCTGTGATACTCCAAAAATAAAACAGATGAATAGACTCATCTTTTATTTAAAGAAGTATGCATTAAAAGAGTGCCATCTCAATTAGCTGAAACTCATTATACTGTGAGTGCCTTCAGGAGTGTAATACTAGAGAGAGGGCGAACTCAAAGTAAATAGCCCAACTTTAATAGTTTGGGAAATAATTATAATAATACCAATAATACCAAAGAATGCTAATAATGCAAATGGGCTAGATTATTCATGTAATACTAATGACAATGTAAAAAGATATATCATGATAGAAAAAAGTTTGGACCTAAATCATAATTACAATGCAAGGGTATATAGAAAAATAATCCCACAAAAAGACATGCAATGTAGACGAGAGGCCTTTGATGGGGGTGGGGGTGGAAGCAGGGGGAGGAAATGCACAAGAGGGTAAGGGGGAAATTATCTGTGCAATATACAATGAAACTCATATATGGAAATGTACAATGAAATGCATGTCAGAATGAAACACATTAAGTTGTACATTAAAAATTTCCAAAAAAATAAAAATAAATAAAAAAGCCAAACACCAAAGACAAGCATTTTAAACACTTTTTAAACACCAGTCAAATTTTATCAAATTTTGATTCTTTTCTTCTTCTTTTTTTTTTTTTTTTCTCTGTACTTGGGGGTTGAACCCAGGCCCTCACACATGCTTTTCAAGTGCTGTACCACTGGACTACA